>CAIGQW010053631.1:7376869-7387041 GCA_903798125.1 Danio choprae
AAGTAATATAGTGATTGAATATAAGAAATGGGAACTTTTTTGTTTTAACTTTTGGTTTAACTTTTGAAATGACAAGTAATATGACTTGTTTTTTTCTTGTTCTAAACATGACTGACAAGATATTTTAATATATAAACTATGGTTAGGCTGAATGACATTTTAGTGGGTGTCTTCTGTAAAGGATGATAATTTTTCATTTATTATTCTGTTTATTTATGTATTTAGCTACAAAAAGTAAAACAAAATCAGGATTAGAGCTGCATTACTTGTTTATTGGTTTGATCGTTGTTGTTTTACATGTCATAGTTGTTTTTACTTATTTATTTTGTACATCTTTGAACAATGTACACTGATTCCAGCACTTAATCCATTACAGTTTATTTTTTTCTGAACACAACAAAATAAAACTGAAACGTTTATAATGTTTTTTTTTAATACAACCCTTCTTCAATACAATTTCAGTTACAGTAAAACAGGAAGTAATCATCAGCAGCACACATCACATACAATCCTGCTAATTCATCTGAATGCCCTTTTAAGCAAAACCCACAGCTCCATAATTCTCTGTCCTGACACAATAACTCTCACACTTTGATGAATTAAAGAATAAAAGGGTGGGCTGTAGTGCGTACGGATGTGACAGTTATAATTCATCTCAATGCTTCCTGTGATGTTCAACTCTGATATAAAATAACCTCCCACCACCCACTTTCTCAGACAAACGCACACTCCCATTTCCTATAGACATACATATTATTTTCATCTAACCTGCCATTTATCTTCAGAGCTGAGTGCTAGGCATAGGTGTGTGTATATGCACAGGAACCCGGCAGTGAATCAAATCAATTGATGGAGAGAAGTGAGCCGGCAGCCTCCGGGTGCTTACTGAGCATGAAATATTATGGAGATTGTTGTTTAAAGTGATCTCTTCATCATCATCAGCAGCTCTCTCTCTCTCTCTCTCTCTCTCTCTCTCTCTCTCTTACTCTCTCTCTCTCTCTGTGTGTGTGTGTGTGTGTGTATGAGAAAGGGAGAGAGAGAGAGATTCCCAGTGCGAAACACAGCTGTCATAACTCAATCAGCCGGATAATGTAGCACGAGTCCAGCACGTGTGCCGGATGCTCTCTAAACACTCACACTCTCTTTCTTCCTTAAACACTGTCTTGCACCCTCCAGCAGTCATAACCCGTGACGGCCGCGCTTGTCACAGCTCATATCTTACACTGCCCGTCATACTCACTGATGGCCCCCTGTCACACATAGTGGGATCTCACACACACACACGTGGTTGCTCTGTGGGTCTGTGAGCGTGTGTGATTTCTCATGCTGGATTATGTGTTACATCAGTGTAGTGTGCTGTGTTAAACATGACGGAGACCCTGATGCTTTGCCACATGCCGTGACTGCTCTACAATTCGGTATTTAAGCAATAGAATCATCGGAATAAAATGTGTAATAAGGTGGAAGTATGTTAACATTAAAGGAATCTGTGATATAAACAGCATCTCCAATTATGGACCTTGTTAAAAAAATATGTAATCTATGTGATTAAAAAGACATCTACTTTATTCTAACATATCGGTCGCATATAATTTAAAAAAGATTTCGTTTATATATATATTTTTCAAAGTAAAAAGTTCTGCATGTAGGTTATGGGGGGGGGAAATTAACACTTGAAAATGTTCAGTTTCTCTAGATTTACCTAATTTATTAGGTATGTGTATGAGTAAAATGTTAATATGTATTTAAGGTCTGATATAATTTTCTCCTAATTTCAAATAAATAGATTGTCATTTAAGAGCATTATATTTTTCCAGAAAATGACAGTAGGCCAGAATATTTTTTTTCATTTGGTGATTAAAATCATGATTAATCCACCAAATATTGTTATTTTGTCATCTGAAGTAATATAGTGATTGAATATAAGAAATGGGAACTTTTTTGTTTTATGCAAAAGGCTTTTTTTTCTTAAAAGAAATGACATCATTAGCTTACATAATAAAACCAAAAATACATTTACTCAAAACTATAAAGTGTAAATCCAGAGAAACCGAGAAGAGTCTGTAAAAGTTTTTTTTTAATACGGAGCATTCAAAAGTTGACATTTCATGCTGAAAATGACTTAACCATAGGATATCATACTAATTTGCATATTTACAACGTCAGCATCACTGATTGGATGAATACAGATTTGCAACTTGTTTAAATAAAAAAAAATCTTGCACATCCTTATATTATACATCCCTGAATTTTTGGACTGTAGAATGAAACTGATCTGATGCTGAAACTGCTGTTTATATAACATGTTGTGTTTTAGTGACTTTCAGTACAATGTAAATATGAGATGTGCAATGTTGCTAAGCATCTAGCCAAAACACTCTATTGCTTCATTTGAAGTAAACCCACTGAAAATATTTTTTCAATGTATATACAATGCAAGATTAACTTAATATTTTAGTCAGTTTGATTGGTGTAAGTTGAGGTGACTAGAAAATTTGATTAAACTAATAACATTTAAGCAGCAATAATTATTTTACAACGTAGAGTGCACTGTATGTACACAAACACACACACACACAAAAGATTTTAAGAATATTTGAGGCTTTCAATTTAAGGATCTTAAAAAATATATAAATTTTACTTAAGAAAAAAAAGTATAAAATATCGAGTGGCATGTCATCGATCCCAAAACTGCTTATATTGGTCAGATTTAAGATTGGCCAATTTAAAATCAAACAGGTCTACTTTATCCAAGCATGGCTGTTATTTTATCTCTTCTGAACACACAGAGGTCACGTCTCCTCTGCAACTCCTGTTCTGACCCACAGCCTGTGTGTTGTGTCCTGCTTAATGGTCCATTCCACAGCTCGTTCCAAAAAATAGGACTGCATAATTAAGAGTCACTAGATCGGCCATCCACTGTTCTAGCCGTGTCCGTTACTGTGCGACTGATATTACATCACTTGTACGTGTCCTGGATACAGCAGCGAGAGAGGAGAGAGTCTGTTGCAGTGTGAGGAGGACAGCCAGAGGCATCAAACCATGATGGAGGGAATCATGACCCACTGCTACACTTAACAGAAGCCAAAGACCAGTAAACTATAGATTTACAGCTAGACCAAAAAAAAAAGACATGATCAAATAAAGAAAATTGCACCTTTTTTTTTTTGCAAAGGAACAGAATGTTTTGTTTACGCTTTAGGCTGATAACTGTTTCTTTCCTGAAATGGAGTTTAGTTTATGCTTAGCCTTCAGAAAATGGCTGTCAGTCTCAGAAAGATAATCTTTGTGTCTATAATAAATATGTTTAAAATGTTCAGATATATTTTTTGTGAAAGACAGGGCAGAAAATCATTTTAGAAAAGCACAGACAGTTTTTTTAAAGACATTTAAAATATATATATAAAGCCTTATCCTTCATTATTCATCTTCTTTGTTAAAAGTCAGATTTTGCAGCCTAACATTCCTGGCTATTTTACTGAAAATCACCTGCCAACTAATTTTTTCTTCCTTTTTTTCTCCTACTTTTTCCAAAAAAACTCTTCCAAAAAAATTTCTTGCATATACAGAAACTTGCACTCCCCCATTTATGTGCCACAATTATTGATTATTTTATTTCCCCTCAGAGCTGGCTCTGATTCATTTGTTGTTTTTACATGTGACATTAGTTGACACAGGTGTTGAGTATGTTAATTTAATATAATGTAATTACATTCTGAATTTAATTTCATGTCATTTTAATTCATTTGATTTAATTTTTTCGTTAATGTATGCAACCTATTATATGCATACACTGCTTTACAGGAGAATTGATTGCACACCCCCTAGTCTAGTATAGATATGAAAGAAAATGAACATGACAGCATTAAAACTCTATATGTGTAAAATGGTAACTGTTATAGTACACGTGTGTGTGTGTGTGTGTGTGTGTGTGTGTGTGTGTGTGTGTGTGCGTGTGCGTGTGCGTGTGTGTGTGTGTGTGTGTGTGTATACAGAGGTGACAGTAGGACGCAGACAAGCACCTGATACTCACTTCACCTTGACATATGCTCCAGCCTCCTCTAACATGCTAATGATGAAGTGAGAGAGAGTGTGTGTAAAGAGGACGAGTACACAACTTCCTATTTAATTAACAAGCATCACCTTTCAGTGTGTGTTAAGATTTCCAAATGTTGCCAGTATCAAAGAATGTAAAGAATTTATAGAAACATCTGTGAAACATCTATAGAAAAGTGGTTTGAAAACTACACACTCGATGAATCACAATCAGGATTTATGTTTACAGCCATCCTAACAGATAGGAATATTTCACAGTATTAATTTACCTGTATATTTAATAAAATAAATGCAATCTTGTTGAGCACGCCTTAAAAAAAAAAAAAGAAAAATCATAAATATTTAAATGGTAGAGTGCATTTATTTATATACACCTTCATTTCTCCCTGCTCTTCTCTCCGTCTTTTCATTCATGAAAATTCAACGCCCCCTCCTGCCCTCTTCTTTTGTCAAAGTTTCCGTCTCAGCGTACAGCTGCTTTCATTTTACATTCTCCTCTCATCCCCGCTGCTTGGTTGCAGCCACCGGTTGTTCCTCCAAGCGAAATGTTTTTTGTCATGCCGACAAGCCTCTCCGTTTGCATTTGTGGCCTACTTGCAATCTGTTTAATAAATTCATCGTCTAAAGTTTGTCCCTCAATTTAAAATATCAAAGTGCTCAGCTACTATTGCCTTCTCACTTATGCAAAGTCAACTCACGCATCTCTTGTTATGCTTGTTTTAATCAGCCATAACAATGAAATGAAAATGTATTTCAAACAACTGTCAGCTCCGCTTGTGTTTTCAGACATCGTCTCCTCTCCCACACACACACATACACACACATGCTTCAATGGTATAAGGCTTTGAGCTCACCAGTCTTGGAGAGCAGCAGCAGTTTACAAGCCTGTTATCTGTGAGTCTGTGTGTGTTCACGTCAGTGTCTGCATATGTGTCTTTGTATGCAGTCCTGTGTGTGTTTGTGGGTGTGTCTGTGTGAGGTCCTGAGAAAGTCTGAATGTCAGTCCTGTGTTCTGTCATTGCTCTGATAAAGACGATGGAAACAGTGAGACTCACAGAGCAACCAGACTTCAACACTATCAATGGAAAGAGCTGTGTTTCCACGCCAGTTCAAACAGTCCATGCTTAGAAACCACAGGCGCACGAGATAAAACCCTTTGTTCAGCATGACCACAATCAATCACGACGTCTTGTGTCAAACATAACAATAAATGATTATTAATATGAAGAGCGGTGGCCAAAAGTAATGTCCAAAGAGAGCATTTTTGCAATATTTGCCTTTAGTAAATCTACGATTTTAATTATCCATCAAAATATGAAGAACATGCTATATCTAAAAGATAAGCTAAACTTGGATAAGTTATTCATAGACAAAAAATAAAAGACTGCTTATCAGAGAATATGAGTTTTATTTTATTATGCATGTTAATGTTACTTTTCATGTAAGCACAGTTCCTTGCATTGCTACACATGAACAATTGAGACGCAGAACACATACACAACTCTCCAAGCCCAATTATGCATATGTATGCTATATATAAAATCTGCATCAAGGCAACATCAGTATGTCATATACCTTGAGTGTCTGGATGATTTTCTATTCATTTAAAGGACTATAATCATTATTCTGCTTATACTGTGCTTAAGAGATTTGCCAGGTTTTGTCCTCAAAACTAGTAGTTTCTTACACAACACTTGAAGCCTTTAGTGTGGTTAGCATTTGATTGTTGAGTGTTGTAGGCTGTGGAACTGAAATGATTTGATATGATATGATATGGTTATCAAGACCTACCTCGATCTGCATTAGCTTTGCCTTTTGCTTAAATCAACTACACACCTTAATGTTCATCAGCCAATCAGAATCAAGCATTCAACAGCAAAAATATCTGCTGAATGAAATACTTTAACTACACTCTCAGAAATAAAGGTACAAAATCTGTCACTGGGGCGCTACTTTGTTAAAAGGTACACTTTTGTACTTTACAGGTGCACATTAGTACCTTTAAGGTACACCTTTGTACCTTTAAGGTTCACTTTTGTATTTTTAAGGTACTATGAGGTACAGATTTGTACTTGTTAGGTAGTAATATGTACCTTTAAGGACCTGTTAGGAACCTTTTGAAAAGCCCAAGTGACAGATTTTGTACCTTTATTTCTGAGACTGTAGCTTAAGATATTTAAGCTTGGTTTACCTAGTCATGCAGCCTGAAACTGCACAAAACATTTTTAAATCCAGCCAGCCAACAGACCAGCTAAGACCAACAAAACTAGCTAAGGACCAAAAACTAGCATAACTAGCTTATGTTACAAAAAAATGTGCATCCAAATCATATTAATGGATACTTAATACCTGATATTAATGGATGGATACTACAGTAGTTTGGTGATCTAAAATAGGGGTTCCCGTAATCTGTGGAAGGACAACAGATGAAAAGACAGTCTCTCTCACACACACATGCACGCACGCACGCACACACACGCACAGTGCCAGCGGCCACCTGTTGCTGCTCTAAAGCACTACCTCATCCTGGCATCTCTCTCTGGTCGTGTTGACTCTCTCTCTAACAGTCCCTCTATACTAACCTGATCTCCAGATGTTATCGTACTCAGAGTGCACTGTTACTGTCCACAGCTGGCCACCTACCACACTCAACTACCATTTATAGACCCTCCAGAGGAAAAAAAAACAGCCGTTTTAGCTTACCGCCTCTGTGGATGATAGCCCAAACAATGCCTGTGTTTCTGCCTGTACAGAAGGTTTGTAAAACTAGAGGGCAATATCTTCCCTCGGCACAATACTTGGAGGCACAGAAAAGATTTAATCACTCTGTGTGACTTTGGACATTTCCAATCACTTACAATGCCTTTTTTTGATAAAATTTAATTAATGGATTGCAATTACCTGAGCTGAAATTAGTAGCATTTAAATGCATCCATTTACTTGATTAAAGTTAGATGATGAGAGAAAGAGGTAAGCTAAGCCCGGAGGAACCGAGAAGAACAGAAAGAAAAGGAGAGGGGAGTCGGGTGTCAGGTGCACACAGTGAAGCAAGCTACAAAAAGCCACAGGTAAATAAATGACGAGGGACCGTTGTGTCATTTCCTTGTCGGTTGAGCTCGGCTGAATATCGTGTAAAGCTCAGTCATCTAGTGCTCTCGGATTCTCAGCGAAGAGCGTAGTCTGGTTACGTCACTCAAAACTGATTTTCTCGCTTGCTCTCCCTCCACTATATTCGCCATTTCTTCTGCCCAGTGTAACTTACATATGAGAGAGATTTATATGGTTCAGCTTAGTAAGGTGAAGCCCAGTGTGAGATACTAAACCCTGGCCCTCAACGATAATCACCCGATTAGCATCAAAAGCTGAATTACACGAACCACGCTTGGAAAATGTCTCTTTTTCATTCTCTCTCCTCTTTGAAAAGCAATATCTCATCTTTATCTTTATCTACTAATTTGTCTTTTCTTTTCAATGTCCAAACTAACCAAAGAATGGACAGAATGAAAATACCCAAAAGCGATTCCCATCAAATCCTGGTATTAATTACTGTGGGTCTTTGGGTTCCCTTTCTAGCCTATAATACTCAAAAATATCCATAAATTAGCATTATTATTTATGCTTTTGAATCACATTATGCGACCTTGATCTTTCTTCTGACAACTTTTAACCTTAAAAGTGACTTTTGTCAAAACATTTTAATAGTTTAAAGTGATTTATTGTCTAGGTTGGTGTTGTATATTACGGTACAAACACCTTTTAATAAGCTGCCAGTATATTTTCTGTTATTTCACATATTTATTTTTCTGTATATTATTTCTTATACATTATATTATTGCAAACTACTAAAAGTCAATTTGTTAAACTGTAGAGTTGAGTTTTCAACATCTAAAGTCGACAGAGCAGAGATCAACATCCCATAGTGCAATTCACAACCGTAAATAAACGGAAAACACAAAATACGGAAACTGTTAATTAACAGATATTTTTTACAGTGTATATTAGCATTAACAGCTTTTATATTAGCATTATAACTGAGTACTTAATATGTGTCCCAGAGCAACCTTAAAATGTTCTTCTGGACGGTGCTGCTGCAGAGCTCTCTTTTTTGCCCTCATTTCTCATCCCTCTGTCCATCTCGGCCTCGTTATTTATTCAGTAAAATGGGAGATTGATCAGATAATTGCATTAGGAGGGGCAGATTGGTCATAATCATGGTGGTATTGGCAGCTCGGGGCTGGAGGCTCAGCACTGACATTAACTCAGACTCAGCAGTCAGAGGTCAGCACCACTGAGATTAAACTCTTCTCTTTCTATGGTCAGCATGGTTCGGGCCATTTTACAGCTTCACATCACCCCAGCTGACCCCTTGATGACCACTTGACAAAATGGAGGGGAGGGTGAGGACAAAAGAGAGCTGACCAAGGAAGATGAGCGGCGGGATGAAAGGAAGAGTGGAGAGGTAACGGTGGGATGTGAAGGGGAAAAAAAAAGGCATACCGAAGTGGTGAGGTCATCAGCACTTCCTTTTCATCAAATTCATTCCATACATGTGCATGCATATTGAACAAAGTATGCGATCTCTGATTCACTTGTATTTTTTGTAATAGTTTTTAATTGATTAATAATACTTTATTTAACACATGTAAACATTTTATCCAACAGAGACTGACTGTATTAGAGTTAGATAAGGTCACTTCTTAAGTCATGACATACTTTAATGATATAAAACCCTTCTCTTCTCTCACTTCTGCCCCCAAACTCTCCATGGAAGCAATTACATCATATTAAAAGGTCTAAAGAGGCATCGGTAATCAGAGGACATCTCAAATACAACACAAATGAAACCCAAGGGCTAATTGTTGCACAACTTACTCTGAAAAGATGGAAATAATTGTAACCAGAAGGACGGAATATTCTCTGTACTTTTTTTAATAGGAAAGTTATGGAGATTACAACTGCATGTTCATATTTAAGAATCCCCTGAAGCATATTTACAGATCCAAAAATTAGATTAATGTTTCTTAGATAATCTTACAGAACAAGGCTGTCTGAATATAGTAAAGAGAGTGTAACAAGCACAGAGGGTTATTTTATTTCTACATTAACACTTAATAAATGTATTTTTTAGATTAATTTATGGCACAATAAAATTACTATAAGTGCTTTAGATAAGCAAAAGCAATACAATCCTCTGCAAAAATAATAGGTAATTTTTAGAAGCACCATGGCCCAAAACATGAGCAAAACATGTTTTACATAAAATATTTTTACAATTAATAATCACCTTTTTATATAGCAATTTTATAAAAAAAAGAAAAAGAAAACTTGCTGATGTTTCTGTCTGAAAAAACTCTGATGTACCATGTCAGTGAAGCAGCTGACTCTGCTCCAAAATGCGGATACAGCAAGTTTTGCTGAAACTCCAGGATATTTTCCATAACTGTTAAAACACTGCACAAGCTGTACATTTATTGTACTGTTATATTTTACTGATGGCACTGTGTCTTTTTTATGTAAAAAAAGTAGTTTCAAATGATATAAGAAAAAAAAACATTTTATTGTTAATAAGGAACATTTTAATTTAATGAATGAATTAATTTCTGGCACAAAGTAAATGAAACAATGCTACTTTAGCTTGATAGTAAAATTGTTTTGTCAATCTATTAATGTATTAATCTTCTAAAATACAGTTTGTGATAAACTCATTTACACTCATACAGTAGCTTTATTATTAAATTTGTCATGTAATATAAATGTGCTTATCCCCCCTCTTTGACCAGAGCTTTTTTTCTTTGGGTGACTCATTTTGTTCATGTTGTTTTGTCTGCTGTGCACACACTCTTTGTGTCTCGTGGGTGTGTTTACAGTGAAAACATCTGCATTTAAACTATTCCCCTTCCTCAGGCTTGAATACAACCACTTGCTCAGCAGAGCAACAGGAAGCCAGCCATTTTTACAATAGCTGCACTTAAACATACCAGAAAAATGCCACTGCGCAGATGCATACATGCTGATAAAGAAAGGATTGAAAAATCTAAATCTAAATATAGATTATATCAAAAATATAAAATCTATCTATCTATCTATCTATCTATCTATCTATCTATCTATCTATC
>CAIGQW010053631.1:7433555-7444938 GCA_903798125.1 Danio choprae
TTACATTTTGGTTGTAGATAGACAGATAGATATAATAATATTTTAAATAATCTGTTAATTAAAAGCTTGTAGTTCACAGATGTTTTTCCCATTGCATTGCATTCAAAATGCATTACAGTAAAATTTGATGTTGAAAATTGATCTCTGCAGTTGAGCAAAGTGACTTTTATTGACATATTTGGTAGTTTAAAACAATATATTTCAGGGTTCAATATGCTAATTATAATCATGCCAATTTATTTCTGAGTGCACATTCAGTGCTATTTTTCCAATACTTCAACAATTTAACGTACAGCAATATTTAACACTAATTAGATTTGATTAATCATTTGCAAAATTACATCAATTAAAAACAAAAGAGGCACATACTAGCATACATGTTCAGCAATTAAGAACAATGAGCTTCCCTTAGCCATTATTGTATGTTAATCACTTATTACTATGCACTAATTATGATGAATATAATTATACTGTGGATTCTCATTGGTCATCAGTGGCAGGTTTATAAAGAAAAGGCAAATTTGCTCCTTAATTTTGCTGTTAATGAGATTAGGTATATTAATGATTCAATTACGCAATGTAACGTCTGGTGCTTATAACCTTTGCAGCAAGTGAGATTGATTGTATCAGTAATGAGAAAAGTGATTTATCTGTCTCAAAGGTTGTTCAAAACGAGTAGCATTATTTCTCTACACAAACCGTTAATTTGTTAAGTGCGCTTAACTTAGCCCCTAGCTAATGGGTAGCTATTTGAATAACATTATTAATATATTTCATAATCTGTTATGTCGTTTACTTCTGTGATTGGGGGATGATTTCTTGTTCAAAGTTCTCACTCAAATGTCAAGAACACCTCAAGTGTTGTTAGTTTGCTCACTTTAATGATTGTTAGTGTTACAGCAGTGAAACAGGATCTGTTGTATTTTCTGCTTGGAACCAGATAATACAATTTTCTCTTAAACTTTTCAACCTGACTGTGATCCATTTTAAATGTGAGGTGGCTTAGAGTTCAAAATGAGAGATTCTCATAATTCCCAAATACAATAAGAATGAATATTTAACATGAGCCTGCGAGTCAGTCACGGGGATACTTGCCACAAACACATACACACACAACACATTATATAAACATGTCCTCTCTTTTCAAACTCCTGACCCAAAGACACCACCAGAACCTTTCCAAATTAAGAAGCCTTGTTTAATTCAATGTCACCAAATTCAATTGACATGAGTCAAATCGGATTTTCTCACCAAATGCGGAAGAAAATAATAGACAGTCTAAATATACAGGGAACATTTTTAAATAAACAAAGTGTTTGTTTGTCGGGATGTCACGAACAAATAGAATTATGCTCACAAATTTAAATAAGAGCTTGTGTGTGTGTGCTACTGCACAGTTTAAAAATACCACCGGGATTATTGGAAGAGACAATAATTGGATTGTAACAGTCAAGCAGATGCTTTCTCACACCACATCCAATTCATAAAGCCTCATCCTGTCATTGGTCATTTGAAAAAAGGCTGATGGTGTAATCGGTCCACATCAAAAGTCTATTCATTTTACTTCTATATGGTTAAAGTGTTTTTAGGGAAACTTATAAAAACTCTCATTGTTCAATATAATGCCATATTAGACATATTCTGTAAATAAACAGGAAAAAAAGTTGAGAGAAACATAAGGTGGAGCGATGAGCTAGACAGCTGATTATCCTCAAACTAACTCTGACCTGCTGACCGTGTGTTTCCTCTGATGAAACATGTTCAAACCAAACCATGGGTTAAAGGAATAGTTCACACGCACAATAAATAATTAGCTTTTAAATCTCAGGCCATCCAATATATAGGTTACTTGTTTTTTCAGTAGAGCATTAAAGCAAATTTCTAGCAGAAACCTTAGTCTTTGGTTATTTGTGAAATGCAAGTTAAATGGGTTAAAAACATACAGACAAAATATAAGATATACTAAAGTTTAATGAAGCCAAACGACCAGTCTGTGTGAAAAAAAATACATACAACATTATTTACTGATCTTTCTCTTTATTAGATTTCACTATATCATCAGGCACCAAAAGTATTCATTTTTATTTTGCCAGTACATGGTTTTTTTTGGGGGGGGGGGTTGACACTAAATGTGATGATAATCATTGACATTGATTATTATGAATCACCAAGGACCAAGCTTAAGCTAAAAATCTTTCAATTAAACACAAAAGAGGTATGGACTTGAGTAGATGTTCAGCAATTATCCACAAATAAAATTAAGTTCTAATTAGTCATCAGTGGAAGGTTTATAAAGAAAAGGCAAATTTGCTTGCATTGTCAGACACCTAAGTTTTTGTTTAGTTTTTATTTTGCCTGTATATATACAGTAAAAATGCTGGTAGCCATTGGCATTGTTTTCATGAATAACTAAAGACCAGGTTTCAGCTAAAAATGGTCTTTTAATGCTCTGCTGAAGGAAAAAAAAATATTTATAAGGATAAAGAGAAATAGTGTGTTTGCAAAAAAATATGTGCAGAATGTATATTGCATATTATAAAATATGTATTAATAGTTTTATAATAAATATAAACAAATACAAATAAAACAAAACAAAAACACTTCAGTGTTTTTAAATTTTTTCATAAATTAGTAATGTGTAATAACAATAAAATGCCACAAGGAGAAAGTACTGAAATGTATTTAATATTTTGTATAAAAGGTTGTTTTGGCAATGGCAGCTTTAAGATGCCTCCTATGGAGTCGCGTGCATTGCTTAGGGGTGATTTTGTTAAGGGTGATCTTGACAGTTCTGTGGGTCTCAGTTCTGTGCACTCTGATCTATAGTTTTTATTTTCTATTGAATTCAGGTCAGGTTATGGTCAGGGACATTTTCGCAGCTTTATTTAATTTAATTTAATTTAATTTAATTTTATTTTATTATTCTGAAACCAATCGAGAGTTTGTTGGCTGTGTTTGTCTGCGTTCGTCGTGTTGCTGAAATGTCCACCCTGGTTTCATCTTCATCATTTGGTAATGTAGGTGTTAGGTCTGAAGCAGTTAATATTCTTTTACACTGATGAGGGGCAAGGCTGCGGAATAACTACTGAGAGATTTCAGCTGCTGTCTGGGCTTTCCATGCCTTTATACACCTCCCTTTCTTTGTGTGTTCTATACTTCATTTTATTTTATTACTTATAACTCAATTTCTAAACTAATTAGTTATGTTTCCTACGTATGAATAGATTATTTTTCTATGTATGAATAGATTAGGCGGCACCATGGCGCAGCGAGTAGCATGATCGCCTCACAGCAAGAAGGTCGCTGGTTCGAGCCTCGGCTGGGTCAGTTGGCATTTCTGTGTGGAGTTTGCATGTTCTCCCCGTGTTTACGTGGGTTTCCTCCGGGTGCTCCGGTTTCCCCCACAAGTCCAAAGACATGCGGTACAGGTGAATTGGGTAGGCTAAATTGTCCGTAGTGTATGTGTGTGAATGAGTGTGTGTGGATGTTCCCAGAGATGGGTTGCAGCTGGAAGGGCATCCGCTGCGTAAAACATATGCTGGATAAGTTGGGGGTTCATTCCGCTGTGGTGACCCCAGATTAATAAAGTGACTAAGCCGAAAAGAAAATGAAAGTATGAATGAATGAATAGATTAAAACTCAAAGGCCCATTTAGAAATAAGTTTTTTATTTAGAAAATTGTGAAGTGTTCAATATATTTTTCACCCACTGTATATAAGAGAATATATGTAAAGTCAAAGGACAAAGAGAAACATTAAGCACTAACAATATTTTAATCATTCATTGAAAGCTCAAAAAATATAATGGGAGCGCAGCTGAGATGCTTCTGACACTTGTATCCTTCATTCATCACATTACATTCAAATAAAGTCAAAACTTTTCTCCCTTTAATCTAACAACAACAAACCTTTGAGAATTTAAACTGCATGAAAGGTGAAGACTCTGCCCATGAATTATAGTTGCTGATTTAACCAGCCCTTTTCTCTCTGCGGATTCATTTCAAAGCTGATGATAGGCAAGCAGGACAAAGAGGAAAAACATCAGTCATGGGCTGTTTTATCATTTCAATTTGAATAATGATAATATACACAGGCTGTGTGCAGACATATCTTACACCTAACAAATGGAGAGAGAGAGAAAGAGAGAGGGAAAAAGTGAGTGGAGTTTGGGGGGGAGTGTAGAGGAAGTAGAAACGGGGGGTGGTCTGAGGTTGCGAGCAGCAATTCCTCTTTGTTATCAAGTGAAATGACTCTACAAATATGACAATAAATCACGTCGGAAATCAATCTGGGCGGAAGCGACTGGGAGGCGCTGATAATGCATCAATCAATATTTAATGTTTAGAGTTTAATTAATCCAGCACTGGAGAGCATTATTTAAGTGACACAGAGAGTGTGTGTGTGTGAGAGAGAGAGAGAGAGAGACAGAGAGAGAGAGAGAGAGAGAGAGTGCAATGTTTTAGCTCTGAGATTCTTCTCTATCAAAGCACTTCTGCTTGTAGAGAAGGCCCATCACTCCTTTGCCCTTTCTTTCTTTGTGGTACTGTCTCACCAAATTTATTTATACGTTTCTGATACATCCATCTACAGATGCATGCAAGAAGTTTGGAAACAGCAAGAAGTGCGATGCAGTGTAAAAACATTTAAAGTGATATTTCCCCAAAATTAAAAATTATGGCATTGTTTATTCAGCCTTTATGTGTTACAAACATTTATGAGTTCCTTTCTTCTGTTAAAAACAAATTTTAAACAATGTTGTAAACCTGTAACCATCAGTATTTATCAGTATTTGTTTTTTTCCTACTATGGAAGCCAATGGTTACAGGTTTTCAGCATATTTTCTTTTGTGTTCAACAGAAAAAAGAAACTCAAAGATTTGCAAACACTTGAGGTTAAGTAAATAGTGAATACATTTTCACTTGTGGGTGAACTAGCTCTTTAAGACAAACAAAAAAATATTAAGATTACGGTAGTAGGATATGTTTTTTTTTCTTTTCTAAACAAATAAACGTATGCAAAGTTGCTTGAATAAACAAAATAACTGAAAATGTCATGGTTAAGTGCTCGTTTTACAATATGCAATATTATTTTTTCAGCTCATCCTCAATCTAACTGTAAACTCTACTCTTCAACACAATTGTAACACAACAGAACTTCCCTGTTCACGCGTTAATTACACTTAAATATTCAGTAATATTATGCTAATAAAGTTAATAGTGAAAATACTATAATTGTAAAATTACCTATCTTTTGTATGAAAACACACAATATAACACTTATTTCAACGTTTATTCTCCTTATACAATCCGTCAGTTTAAGTATAGCTAAAAATACTCAGTTTCACTGGACTTATATCTATCTACAATTTTACTCACGATTTAGTTAAATGAATGCAATTTAATGAATTTGAACTTGGATTTATTCTAACTTGTTTTATCTCTCTCTCTCTCTCTCTCTCTCTCTCTCTCCATGTGTGTGATGTTCTTATGATTCATGATTGGCTCAGTTCATTTCTCTCTCTGTTCAGTCACCCTGGAGGGCAGCCACACAATTACCGCGACCACATACACAGGCTGACATTTTGATCCCTACAGTAGCGTTGGGTCAGTGATCATGCTGTTTAACATCGTCACGCAGAATCGGCACTCAGTGATAACAAGGCATGCCAGGAAGCACATGCTGATGAGATATGATCCCCCTCTGTCTCTCTCATCCTTATGGAGATTTGTGTAAGAGGCTCTTGAGACAAGGGTAAGTAGCTTACCTGAGGGAGTTTTGATTTTCTTCCACGTGGTCTGTCTCACAGCTCTCTTCCACTGAAAAATAAAATAAAACGTATATATCAATAATCAAAACAATAAAAGAGTAACACAGATTTAATCTTTTCCTCCGTATATTGTGCACTGTTAAATTGTTTTGGAGGGACAAAAATCATGCAGTTTAACAATAAATTATATATCAAAATGTCTTTTCAGGCATATTTAGATCAATAATCATTGATGCAATATATTGGAGTGCAGCTCCAAAAATACATAATATATATTCTTATAATCTTCTTAATATACTTAATAATATACTTGAAATAATAAAATACTTAAATGACTACAGTTCCAAATAAGTATGTTTTTCATTTTTACATAAATGTATCTGTGAATTATTATTTTCATTTTTGTCAATTTTATTTATTGGATGTTGTATTCAAACACATGCACGCATTTGTAGGGAAGTCCCATAGACAAAATTTTTTATACTGTGCAGACTGTATTTTCTGTATATCATAATGATTGCATATTAATATATGCTATGTTTGTACAGTTTTAATTGTTATATTCATCAGGTTCAAATGTATTTAAAAAATAAACAAATAGAATATTTTGAATGTTATTGTGAACAATGGTGACAATCGGATTTGGAGGTAAAAAGTTTCAGGACTTCTGATCTAATACCTAATAGATGAAAATAAAAACACAATTAACAAATACAATACATACATAAATTTTATTCTCATTTTGCATTCTTCGTATTAAATTTTAACATACAATTTGGCACATTCCTAATGTTCACTCATATTACTGCAGTGTTAATCTTTTCACATCAACTTTGATTAACACAGCATTATGAGCTTTACACAAGTCAAGAGGATGTGTCATAACTGTACTTATGAAATTTCTCATCTTTTGCCATAAGCATGCAACCACGGAATGGTTCAAAATATGGCAACATATTTCACGGTCAATTATGAAAGCTCTCAACGACCATTTCCTTTTGATAAAGTATGCATCCATATGTGTGTGTGTGTGTGTGTGTGTGTGTGTGTGTGTGTGTGTGTGTGTGTGTGTGTGTGTGTGTAGTGTGAAAAACTGTATTTTCTTCCTGTTGTTTTGTAATGGAAGTGAAATATATTTCTTGCTTCATAAAATGGAAAAGACGTTTTTGCTTTACACAATCAGAAAGATCAATCACCAAAATCTCATGAACTTCCAAACCTATTAAAGTTTTAAAAGTATGTGCTATAAGGTTACAATATACTCTTCAAAACACTCCCCCCAGTATTTTTAAATTACTAATAGCCAATTAAATTAAAGTTTTACACCACACGCTGTAAAGCTTTGCTAGTAGAGTCCTAAGCATCATAAGAAACACCTGCAAAGAGTTCAGTCTTGTGAACAGAAGTGCAGTTTCCCTCTTAAACACCAGTAGCCAATAGCACACACTATTTATGCCTGTCAAAGCAGAAAAGCTTTATAACACAACAGCTGCTTGCAACACGAGACTAGTTACATACTCATCACGAACACGGGGACAATCTGTTTGAGTCCATAATGAAACGTAAATACACACAAATGCAAATACACATCCCGCATATATACACACGGGAATCTAAGCTAGCATGCTTCCACAAAGTCAGATACAATGTGCAACATTCTAAGACATAAATCACTGACAGAGACTCAAGAAAGGTCTCGTACGCCCTCAATACACAATAGTGTGCTGTATAAGAGGACAGGATGCGTTGCCAAATACACATATCTGATTCGCTACACTCATTAAAAACAGAAGCAAAAGCAAGCAGCTTACAGAGGAAACTATTGCGGGGACAGAGCAGATTTATGACTTATGTTTAGTGTTAGCATTACAGATAAAATAAAATGGTGAGTGTGAACCAGCCAGAAAGACAGACCGAGGTCATTCAGTAAGACACTTTAGCTCTTGCTGACAGTTGTTAAGTCTTTGTTAACGCATTTTAACATGTGTTGTTGTGAAGCTGCTTCTCAGCCACTAGATTTCATCATGTTGGAAAAATAAAATACACACTGGAATTTTGTCGTCTTTAAATGTACTTTATTCGTCACAATGAAATCGTTTCTTCAGCATCTGCTATAAATTTCTAGCTATTCTTCTATTGAAGATTTCTATTGTTTTAACCTCATCATTTATATATTTCTTCCCCCTTTAGAATTTTTGAAGTTACATAAATTCTTACAGTTTGTGAGTTTAGTTAATATCTCACAATTTGGACTTTTCTCCAGAATGTTTACAACTGTAAGATGCAAATGTCAAATTCTGAGGGTAATCATAAATATTGCATAAAAGTCAAAATTGTGATAAAGCATATGAACTGGTATTTGTGAACTTGTCGTATGAAGTTGCAATTCCTTAACAAAAAACGTCTAACCTTTTTGCAGTTTCAAATAAACATTTCAGTTGTTTATATCTTTCGATTTTGATTTGGATTGAAACTGTAAAATAAACTTTTATATTTTCAGAATTTAGAACTTGAAATTGCATTGCATTCTGAAAGGAAACTTTAAGATATTATCACAAATATGAGTTTCTGAATTAGTAGAAATAAAAGTCAAATTGTAAAAAAAAAAAAAGAAAAAAAAGAATTTAAAAAAGCTTATAAACTCACAATTACTAAGCAAAAAAGTTCAAAAAAATCACAATCACAAAACATGATTTCAGAATTGTGAGAGATATTCAGGCTTCTTTTTCTCACAATGCAGAGTTTATATCTCATAGAAACATAAACTCCTCATTTTGTCAATTTAATGAATTCTGTATTTCTTGCAAAAACCACAAATACAAGACATAATCTTGTCTTCTTTCTTCAAAATTTACATTATAACTTGTTGGGAAGATTCACAAAGAACGAATTTGATAGTATAGTACAATAGTGTTTTGTCATTTTCCAAGCCAAAAAACGTTTTTATCCTTGCACCTCATTGGTAGAATGAACTTCTGATGACATCAGTACTGAACGAAGCCTGAAGACACATCTGTTCCAAATTCACCCCCTTCAGATCTCAATGACTTCACATCAAACACACCTGCACTTGAAAAGAGTTAATGATTTGACTCATTTATAGGGAATCTGTACCAAATACGTATTCAGATATAAAGTGGATTACAACACAGTAGCACCATGGCTATATATTTGTTAGGTAGTGACATGACTCATTTTCTAGAACCTTCATAACATTTTATTTCTATAGATGCAATCACATTTATCCTTGCACTGCAAATATCACGGAAGAAATACAGTACAGGGTTTTGCATGTTGAAATTGTCCACATTTCTTGCTCATGCTCATTTACTGCACCAGCAACGTTTCTAGGCATAGGAGAACTAGGCAGTCGCTCGACAGGGGTGCCAATTCATGATGTACACAATTATTTTAAGTATGAAACATTGTTTTAGAATGTTTTCATCTTTCGTTCACCTCTATAAAGATACTTTTTTATGAATTGTAAATTTGTTCAGCCGCTTCATTGACTATTCACCCAAAGCTCAAAATGTGAGAGTTTTAACTGCTTCAATCCAAATTTCTAACAAGACATTTTGTTTACATTTTTTAGTAAACATAAACACTCAACCATGTCTGATCTATGTTTGACAAAAAAACTAAACAGAAATGCTCAAATGTTCTGCAAGAGGTGCAAGAATGCATGTTTTAAATTGGCAATTTTATTAATTTAATAATTATTTTATTCTTCTTCTTTTTTTCTTTCTTTTCTTTGATTCTTTTAAGATTTACCTGTCCAGGGACTGCAGCTGGAAAATAGCAATCTTGCTAAAACCTGGCACAACGCATCTTTCCTTTTCAAGGTTAATGTATTTTTGTGCATGTCCCTGTTAAATAAATAAATTCAAATTCAAATAAAAAATAAAATAAAAAAAACTCACTGGTTCTCATTGGCATCCATGACCAAATCTAAATGCTGTAAACATTGTTGGCTGATTAAAAATGTATTTTAATTAAACTCTTACATTTATTTAGCAATCATGTCTCTTCAAATGACTTGGATTTAAGTGTGCATATCATCAATTCCAGCTGTGCAGTAGGTAAATGGTATAATATTCCAGTTTGTAATTAAAACTATGCTATTCTACCACATTAGAGCAATATCAATTGGTTTTCTTGATGTGTTTCATCTTCACCTGTGCTGTATATTTATGACAAAGTCTGTCACACGAGACCTAGACTGTTATGTGCTTATCAAATTTTTTTATCTCTAAAACAAAATTATTATTATTTTTTTTTTTTTGTTTTAAAACAAACCACATGTTATTTTAAGAAAAACACATCACTGTACCTGGATGAGGCCAAGTGAGATTTTATGGATAGATTACTACTTTGCTAACAGCTTGTTTAATGAGTTCCATTTAGAAAGTTCTACTGTTCCTTTAAAAGCCACCCGAAAAGTTGTGATGTGTAAAAGCATTTCGACGTGTCTTTTTGAACCTTTGTGACTGGCAAACATCGTTTCTCTCTCGTCTTCTTGGCTCCTCCTCAGTGTTTAATACAGGTGAGTGAGTAAGTGAGTGGAAAGGTGAGTGCTCTTAAGAGCTTTTAAAGAAGCTCTCTGATGTGGCCCCCTAAAGACACAACAAATACCCAGATAACAATCAAAGCCGCAAGGACACCAACAATTAAGAACACACATAAAACTAAACAGAGAGAGGGAGAGAGTTTGTTTTGCCAGGCATAGCATTCTGGTTGGATCAGTCTGGGCATCCGATGATGTCATTCGTTTTATCATCCGTTTGATTAATCCTTCTGTCAATTTGAACCGTTAATTCGCTGCTGTGGTTTTTTGAAAGCATCCAAGTAATATACAAGCTGATTGCATATAAAGTCAATGGCACTGTAATGAGAGCGATGTATATGTGTTTAATTGAAGGAGTGTATTTAAGTGTTCATGCTTTTGGAAACTTTAAGAATGTTGCCATCCTGTGTAGAAAAGTGCCTCCTCCTGTGTTTGTGCCAGGATTAATCGCTCCTGATCTGGTAAACACTCACAGAATTTACGTCTAAAGACTCTTATTTTCTGCTGAAGAAAATGTGTATTTATGGGCATGCAGAGTAAAAACAAAAAACAAAAACAAAGAAAAAACAGATGGAAGACGCAATGCATTTAATCTGACTATGCATGTAGAGATTGAGGGCTGAGATTAGGAACCCAGCCAGGCTTGTTTCAAAATAATTATTGCCAAGCTAAATTAAACTCATCCTCTTAAAAAACCCCAGAAAACATACGTAGCTGTTCCACATACGCATTAAAGATCAGAAAATCCTATTGTGATTCCTGACGTGGCTGTAAATATATTTGTGCTGTTTGGCCTGATAATCTCTCGTGTAAACATGTTGAACAGAGATGTTTTTAAAAAGATTTTGATTGTAATTCTCCAGGGTAGATTATTTGAAACTGATAACAAAATACCACCAGATGTGAAGATTTTGAGTTGTTTGTTAACCAGTGTCAGTACATGGTTTAATACATGATATAGATTTTATACATGACAATTGGAATAAGTGCTTTTTAATGAAATTAAACAGACAGACAGACAGACAGACAGACAGACAGACAGACAGACAGACA
>CAIGQW010053631.1:7470033-7475033 GCA_903798125.1 Danio choprae
GAGAGAGAGAGAGAGAGAGAGAGAGAGAGAGAGAGAGAGAGAGAGAGGAAATAGGAATGTGAGAGGGTTAATTACATTGAAAGGCTCAGGCCACACACTGGACCCATCACCTGAAGAAAGATAGAGAATAAGTGTGTGTGCATGTGTGTGTGCGTCTGTGTATGTGTGTGCGCATAAGAGGAAAGAATGTTTTTCAGAGAGAAGCTGCAGAAATGTAATTGAATACTCAAGTAAATGAAAGAGAATGAAGAATGAATTTTAGTGTGAATGAGGGCAGAGAAAGCAGAAATAGAGAGAAAGAAAGAAAAAAATTAGAGAGAGTGAGCGCTGAACAGAATAATAGAGTCACTTTTCATCATTCCTGGTTCGTGTGAGATTGCCGCCAAAATATCTGTATGTTCATACGCTAACATCAGCTCTATTGGCCACACTTCATCATTCAGATTTCTTTTTTGGCAGAAAATATATTGCTACATATAATTAAGCAGATTGTCATTGCAGTCATTTATTGTTTTAACATGAAGCAACCTGTAATTATTTTCTCATGTTATTGAAATTTTTTGTCTTTGCAAGAGAGAGAGAGAGAGCTAATAAATACTTTTTTATTTTAGGATAAACTATACAAAACTATCTTAACTATCAAATCAATAAACCAACCAATCAAAAATGATAAAATGAGTAAAAGCAGAGACATTAAATCACAGTTACTCAATCACTTGTAATGTAAGCATTACATATCACTATATTAGCAACAATTAATTTGTATTTTAAAATGTAAATCAGCAAAGCAACTTTGGAATTAATAAAGGGTTAGTTCACACCAAAATAAAAATTCGATCAATTCCTCATCTTCACGTTATCAGTAGGACATCTTTGGAGCACAAATGAAGATATTTGTAATATAATCTGAGAGGTTTCAGTGCCTCAATTGACAGCTTAAATGTAGTAAAAACATAAATAAAGTTGTCCATGTGACTCCAGTCTTTTAAGTCTAATTTTACAAGGAAATAGGACTGCTTATTGTGCATAAAAACAACAATTCAAGCGAGCACCACAATGTGTATGTTTTGTAAGAAAAGACATTCAGATGATACAACCCGTTCTGGAAGTACTGCACTGTTTACAAGCATTTAGTTGACTTATCGAAGCAGTAATCTAACATGCCTGCAATAATCCCAGCTGCCATAGCATTATATATCACATATAATTTACTTGCATCGAAAGCCCTTCATCAACATTTCAGCACTATATTTAAAAAATAAATAAAAATAAAAATAAACCAAGGCCTAAGCAACATCAGTGTGGAATTCAATAAAAAAGGCTTGCATACAAATAAGTCAAAATTAGTCCTCCTGTTATTTTTTTCTTGCTTTTTCAATTATTTGCCAAGTGCTGTTAAACAGATGGGCTGCACGGTGGCGCAGTGAGTAGCACGATCACCTCACAGCAAGAAGGTCGCTGGTTCGAGCCTCGGCTGGGTCAGTTGGCATTTCTGTGTGGAGTTTGCATGTTCTCCCCGTGTTGGCGTGGGTTTCCTCCGGGTGCTCCGGTTTCCCCCACAAGTCCAAAGACATGCGGTATAGGTGAATTGGATAAGCTAAATTGTCCGTAGTGTATGTGTGTGAATGAGTGTGTGTGGATGTTTCCCAGAGATGGGTTGCGGCTGGAAGGGCATCCGCTGCGTAAAACATATGCTGGATAAGTTATATAGTCTTATATCTCTTAGTTTGCTTGAAATAAAACTATGGAATATTTTACAAATAATTTTAAGGACAATATTTTTTGTCCACTTATTATTTTTCTTTCTTTCTTTTTTTTTAACTGACAACAAAACAAACGACTGTTATAATTTACCTAATTACCTTACATAATTAACATAATAACCAAGTTGCAAAGTACTTAGACCCCTTAAAATTGTGTAAAAATTAACTTGAATGATTTAACCAAATGGCTGCAATATAACAAAGAGTGAAAAATTTAAGGGGGTCTGAATACGTTCCGTACCCACTTTAAGTCTTTAAAATGCACTTTAAGCTGAATCCTAGTATCTTGCAAAATAACTAGTAAAATATTATGTATTATGGTAAAGGCAAATTAAATTAATTTTCATTCATTCATTAAAATAAATAATTATAAACTAATATAATTATAACTGAAAGTATTTAGACCCCTTAAAATGTTAATTCTTTGTTATATTGTAGCCATTTGCTAAATCATGTAAGCATTTTTTCTCCCTCAATGTATACACAGCACCCCATATTGACAGAAAAACACAGAATTGTTGCCATTTTTGCAGATAAAAAAAAAAGAAAAACTGAAATATCACATGGTCCTAAGTATTTAGACCCTTTGCTCAGCATTTAGTAGAAGCACCCTTTTGATCTAAAACAGCCATGATTCTTTTTGGGAAAGATGCAACAGTTTTTCACACCTGGATTTGGGGATCCTCTGCCATTCCTCCTTGCAGATCCTCTCCAGTTCAGTCAGGTTGGATGGTAAATGTTGGTGGACAGCCAATTTTAGGTCTCTTCAGAGATGCTCAATTGGGTTTGGATCATGGCTCTGGCTGGGCCAATCAAGAACAGTCACAGAGTTGTTGTGAAGCCACTCCTTCAATATTTTAGCTGTGTGATTAGGGTCATTTTCTTGTTGGAAGGTAAACCTTCTGCACAGTCTAAGGTCCAGAGCACTCTGGAGAAGGTTATCTTGCAGGCTATCCATGTACTTGGCCACATTCATCTTTCCCTCGATTGCAACCAGTTGTATTGTTCCTGCAGCCAAAAAAAACACCATCACAGCATGATGCTGCCACCACCAGTAACTAGTTTTCTCCACACATAGCGCTTAGAATTAATGCCAAAAAGTTCTATCTTGGTCTCATCAGATCAGAGAATTTTATTTCTCACTATTTTAGCAAACTCCACGTGAGCATTCATGTGTCTTGCACTGAGGAGAGGCTTCCTTTGGGCCACTCTGCCATAAAGCCCTGACTGGTGGAGGGCTGCAGTGATGGTTGACTTACTACAACTTTCTTACATCTCCTGACTGCATCTCTGGAGCTAGCCACAGTGACCTTTGGGTTTTTCTTTACCTCTCTCACCAAGGCTCTTCTCCCCGATAGCTTAGTTTGGCCGGACGGCCAGTTCTAGGGTTCTGGTCATCCCAAACGTCTTTCATTTAAGGATTATGGAGGCCACTGTGCTTAGTTTTTTTTTGTAACCTTGGCCAGATCTGTGCCTTGCCACAATTCTGACTCTGAGCTTCTCAGGCAATTCCTTTGACTTCATGATTCTCATTTGCTCTGACATGCATTGTGAGCTGTAAGGTCTTACGTAGACAGGTGTGTGGATTTCCTAATCAAGTCCAATCAGTATAATCAAATACAGATAGACTCAAATGAAGGTGTGGAACCATCTCAAGGATGATCAGAAGAAATGAACAGCACCTGAGTTAAATATATGAGTGTCACAGCAAAGGGTCTGAATACTTAGGACCTTGTGATATTTCAGATATTTTATTTATTTTTTTAATCTACAAAAATGACTACAATTCTGTGGTTTTCTGTCAATATGGGGTGCTGTGTGTAACTTAATGAGGAAAAAAAATAACTTGAATGATTTTAGCAAATGGCTGCAATATAACAAAGAGTGAAACATTTAAGGGGGTCTGAATACTTTCCGTACCCACTGTAAGTCTTTAAATTGCATTTTAAGCTGAATCCTGGTATCTTGCAAAATAACTAGTACAATATTATGTAATATGGTAAAGGCAAATTAAATTAATTTTCATTCATTTATTCACTTATTCATTCAATTTTAAAGTAATATAAATATAACTAAAAGTATTTAGACCCCTTAAAATGTTCATTCTTTGTTATATTGCAGCCATTTGCTAAATCATGTAATTTTTTCCTCAATGTACACACAGCACCCCATATTGACAGAAAAACACAGCATTGTTGCCAATTTTGCAGATTTAAAAAAAAAAGAAAAACTGAAATATCACATGGTCCTAAGTAGTAAAAATAAAGTAATGTAACTAAAGTAGTACCTTAATGTGCTTTTACAGATGTGACAACTATACTAGCAATTACAAATCCATTACAAAATGAATTACAGAGAGTGTTTTATGCACTCCACACAAGAGTATATTCAAATGTCACTCCGGGACTGTGGTCTCAAGTAACTTCAAGGCACTTGAGGTTCTTTTTTTGGAATATTTAGTGTAAACAGTATTACCATTAAAAACATTTAGGCCACACATTTAAATGTTTGTGTCCAGAATGCTGCATTAAATCTCATAAACTCATGAAAAATACCTCATGAAATATCTGAAATATATACCTCAACTTAAAAAAAATAAAATAAATAGTTGATGTATTTCTATTACAAAAAAAATATTGCTGGTCCTGTACAAGTGTGCTTGGTTTTAAGGTCTAAGTTCTTGCATTGTATATCTGTCCAGGTATACAATGTGTAATCAAATATTTGAAGGATTAAAAATACTTCTATCTGAGCTCTATCTGTCAGAGCAAGTGGACAATGGCAAGGCCTAATGTAGTAGTAAAGGTGTAATAAAGGCAAGATGCACAGGATACACTTTTTTCACACTTTTTTAAAACACGTTTTTTAGTACTGTTCCATTTGTTAATCTTAGTTAACTAAATTAGTGAGCAAACAATGAAATCATTTACATCATAAGTTACAGCTAAGTTATTTCCAAATACATTATTTAAAAGAAATCTGTTAACATTACCTTATAGATGTGAACAAGCTAAAACTAACCTTTTTAAAATGTAAACAATATATTGCACTTTTTAAGCTTTAAAGTTTCGTTAGCTGTAAAAATGACATGATTTAGGATTTTTCTACACTTTGTGCTATTGTAATCATTCACAGCCTCTTTTCCATCAGCATCAAATTCAATATGGCATCTAACCTGACTAAGGCACTAGCAGCTTTTGGGTTTTAAACATAAAAAAGTGTTACTTTTAATTAGAA
>CAIGQW010053631.1:7480033-7483634 GCA_903798125.1 Danio choprae
TACTTGCTGACATACAGAGAAATTTGGAAATTTATTTTAAGGTACAATTCTTGCTAATTAAATTAATGCTAATTTGCTGCTTATAAATATTTTTTGACGTAGTAGTTGGGCTTAGGTGTTAGGTAGGATTAGCAATGTAGAATAAGATGATGCAGACTATGTGCTTTATAAGTACTAATAAACTGCAAATATCTTAATAATAGGCAGGTAATAAGACACTAGTTACTTAATAGAAGAAATTGGTTTTTAAACCAAAGTGTTACAAATTAATCAAATTAAAATAATAATAAAATAAAGAGAATGAATGAATGAATGAATGGATGAATGAATAGATGAATGAATGAATGGATGAATGAATAGATGAATGAATGAATGGATGAATGAACAACAAATAAATAAATAAATAAATAGATTTCCTGTTCTGTAGAAAAATAAGGTTGCACAATTTAACCAATTGATTATGATCATATATGAATAATTACACTATTATTATTATTATTATAACTTTTATTCATATTATTATTATTACTATTATTATTATGATTATTATTATTAATAATAATAATAATAATAATAACAACATTAATTTACAAGATCAAGTCAATATCAAGTAATAATTAATATTGATCATTTATTAATAATATTAGTTAATTAATACAAATATAAAATAAAAAATACAATTTTATTATCCCAATTTTCAAATGTTAAACCATCACATTTTCCTTTGAAAAAAAAGTTTCTCAATACACGTCACTGCTCACTGCTTACATTCCTACTACGGAGGGGGGGAAACATAATAATAATAATGTTTGGGAAAAGGAATGATTCAGGGGGGCTGAGACTGGGTCATTTTATCAGTATTAATTTCCAGCTTGTGGGCACAATGACCCAGAAGAGTGTTTAGGAGATCTCTGTGAACACATCTGTGGCCAAGATCTTCCTAATGAAATATAAAATCAATCTGAGCTATAATCCTTACTGCTATGAATTATGAATGAAACAAGTGCACACACAAATCAAAACCTCTAAGTGCTGATGCACTGATCAATGACTAAAATATTCAATATTGCACTAAATATTTAGCTAAATGACGTTAAACGTTTAATGTAAACAGCAAAATGTGACATTCTTTGACATCAGCTACTGTAAAAACTGTGTTTGTTCATAATGGGGTCAGGATGGAAGAGGATAAAGAGCATCTTATAAATCAAGCCAGATTAATAAGTCTCAGCTTGAGGGCTTTCTGTGTCTGCTTGTGTCTAGTTGTCCATCTCAAAAACAGCCCTCGGATTAAAGCCCTGCCTTGAGTTACATTTCAGATGTTTAAGAGTGTTTAGAGCGACCTCTCTCACCTCGCTGTTGTTCCAGCAAATTCCCTTCATTCTCAGAAATCAAAGATTACCGCACAGATCGATTAGCTCTTGAGAGCTTGTGAGAATGCATGTTTGCTCAGTATGTTTACTATGAATGATTAAATGTTGCATCAGTTTGTCTTGTACTGTGAATTCCTCTCTGATGAAGCCGGATGAAGCTTACAGAAATCAAAAACACACTGATGTCAATGAACCGCAAAACTGATATTCTGGAGGAAAACAAATTGAGCCGCATGGTTTCAAATAGTACTATCAGCAAAATATGATTAAATGTTTATTAGAGTGTTACAATGTTGCAGCTGACATTTTGTTACAGAACATTATAGCTAAAAAAAAGGCTTGTTTTAATCAAACTTTGGGACAAATATCGACACACCCAACTGATGGGTTACATTTTTAAAATTCAATTGTTCAACTGTTGGGTTTGTTCATATTTCACACAACGTTTGGTTGAAACAAACCAACAATTTATTTTAGAGTTTAAGAAACCAAATACAAAGCAATTTCAGGCATCCTCCACCTCATTTGGGAGGCATGAGAAAATGAAATGCTCTAAGAAAAGCATAAACACTCTGAAATTTAACACCAAGGCTGAAGCTTCCTGTGAAACACCTGCTCACGGATGTGTTTTGCCCACAAGGAGAAGAAAGTGTACCATAACTATTGGTCTCAGCCCAAATCTATGTACCTTTTAAAGAATTCATTCCAAATAACAAATATCTATTGTTGGCGAAAAGCAGTCAGAGACAATGAGAAACGTTTGTATATGCGTCTGACCTAATTCTCAGAACTAGAGCACAGCAAACTGAACTCGACACCTGTTATAAGAACCGATTACATACAGATCAGCAGGTTAATAGACAAATGTACATGGTGGAAGAACTATATCAAGCTCGCCGCCTTATACTGCTCAAAACACTTACAGCTTAATTCAAAACATGACTGTAAATAATTGTGTGGCTCTGCTTGATGCCGGATTGAACGAGTCAGAATGAGTTTTGAATGGTTTCAGCACAGTTTCAGCGAGGACTTTACAATGAAATATATATGTGCTAATCAAACAGTTTGCTTTATTAAGCAGATTTAGTAGTTAAATCAGTAGTTTGCCTAAAATTGAAAGCCTGCCATCATAAAATTATGTCATTCCAAACTTGTACAATTACTCAGAAATGTGTTTTAGTTCCATAATAATAATAATAATAATAATAATAATATATATATATTGCTATATTACACAAAAGATAATGATATGTCATATTCAATAAGTGTACATTCAAAGAAGGGGTTGAAAAAAATGTATAATCTTCAAAAAAATTATAAATAAATCAAAAATCAAAAATTGACAAATCTCATGTAAAACCAATAAACCAGATTTGCACAAATATCTCATCGTCTAACAATTCACAGAATGTATATATTTTAAAGTAAGATTTTTCTGAGAAATGTGTACTCATTTATGCTCTGCACTGCATACAGTTAAAGACAAATTTATTAGCCCTCCTGTGAATTTTTTTATTCTTTTTCAAATATTTCCCAGAAGAAGATCTTTAACAGAAGAAGGACATTTTTACAGTATTTCCCTTTACTCTTTTCTGGAGAGTCTTATTTCTGTTAGTTTGGCTGGAATAAATGCTGATTTAAATTATTATTATTTTTTTATTATTAGCCCCCTTAACACCCCCCCCCCCCCCCCCCCCCCCATATATACATATATATTTAAATGACATTCAATGACTTAGACTAATGATTTTTTTCTGGGTGAACTATACTTCAACACCTTCCAACGGTCAAAACGCTTACACTTCAATTTAAAACACAACTGTAAATGATTCAGTGGCTCAGGCACGTTCCATGAAGGAAAGAATGATTCAGCAACTTGTTTTGAATGATTTCGACACAATGTGCTCACCATCACACGCAGATGCCGGAACACAGAAGAAATGTCAGATAATTCGCCTTAAGCGTGACAATATCATGACACCACACTGTGAACAACGTCCTCTGATATTTCTCGCCTTGGCTAAAGTTTTTGTTATGAAGTATGAGAATGCATATGAAGCAGGAAGAAAAATGTGTTCTGTCAGCACCGGTCAAAGGCTTCAGCATTCACACATGGTTGACAAAAGAGGAGGTGGCGATCATCGAGACTGGAGAGAGGGTTTGTGAAATAAATCAGCATAAACACACACACACACATACACACACACACACACACACACACACACACA
>CAIGQW010053631.1:7516259-7527507 GCA_903798125.1 Danio choprae
TGTGTGTGTGTGTGTGTGTGTGTGTGTGTGTGTGTGCGTGTGCGAGAGAGAGAGAGAAAAAGACAGTGCTTAGAGACCAATCAATCAAAGAAGTCAGATTCAGCCAAGACAGAGCAGTCAAAGAGAACCAATACACCTCAGATACACACACACGCACACGCAAACGCACACGCACAGGCACACACACACACACACACACACACACACACACATACACACACACACACACACTCCTTTGCACATCCTCATGCAAAAACCATACAGTTTTCAAATGACACGATTACAAAAGACAGATGGGAGAAAGTAGCTATTTTGCGTGAGCATGTAACGCGTCAGCTCTTGTATTGGAGGAACTCCTCAGAAAGTATCAAACTCTCACTTTCTCTTTCTGAAACACAGGTGATAATCTTCGTGTGAAAAATCGATTCCTCCAGAGCACTTGTCAGAACTCGACTTGTCGTGTGACTCAGTGGCAATCAGCGAGGCTTTATGTTGATACCTGTGGGATCTGAGAGCGGACACCAGGGAACGACTGTGTGTTTTTCCCCCTTTTTTTCTCTAAAGTCCCCAAATCTGAAGAGGAACCGAGGGAGTGTGTGTCTTCCTTTGGAGAGTGCGGCGATGACAGCAGAGTGTGTATGTGCGTGTGTGTGTATGTGTGGGAAAGAGAAAGAGACTAATCTCATAGTAAGCCCGCTCTATTTATCACAGAGGCAATGATAAGAATCAGATTTTAAGGTGAACTCTGCGTTGGGTCAGGGCCCGGTGCAGGCAGTAATGTGATCCGTAGAGAGAGTGAGAAGATAACCTCTATGCAACGGCACCGCAACGTCAGATAACTAAAACAAACTGTTACTGCCGCTGCTCAGAAACAAAGAGACGAAGAGCACTCAGACTAACCGGGGATGAAGAGTGATGGTTAAGGAGGCAGAATGAGGGGGGAGAAAAAGAAAGAGAGACAACGAGATGGTTAAAAAAAGCAAGATAAAATGAAAGAGTGATAGAAGCCTCATCTGAGAAGGTAGAACAGGATTCTCCTTTCCAGTGAAGAGCGCAGCAGCCAGCGGTGTAAATAAAAGCGGGTGGCCCTCGGCACTCTGAAACTTCAGCAGCTGAGTAAAGATATGATGTAATGAGAAGAATTCACTGCCACAGTCTCCCTCTATAGCACAGCTCTATACATTTAGTTTAAAAACTTGACTATACTTGTTATAATTTGCCTGTTCTCGTGGCTCAAACTGAATTAGAGAAACAAGACTTGAGGCTCAGTATGTACATGAATGAATGAATGAATGAATGAATGGAGTGAACAAACAAATGTAAAAAATGCATTCCTTAGTCTGTTTACTTTCAACGTTTTTAGACCAGAATATTGCAGCAGAAGGGAATTCCATAATAATAATAATAATAAATTTCATATTACAATTTAACACACATGTAGGTTTGTGTGTTTCTGTTAATTAAATCTTTATAATAAGCAAATGAATTAGCAAATGTACGTATGAATGAATGAATGAATGGATTAATTAATAAATTAATTAATGAAAAACATAAATTTATCAAAAATTGATCTTTAGTCTCAGTAGAATGGATTTCTTTACAGCTAAATTTGCTTAAAGCCAATGCAAGCATATCTCATCACTGTTTGTGTGTTTATTTTCACTCCCATTTGGTCCATAATATAATCTTAGACTCAAAACATACACACCCACACAAACAAATAAACAATACTGTAAAAGAACTATTTTGAGCCAAGCTGAAGTAACCGCTAGTCTATTATACAGTATATAGTGGACTGAACCAAAACAGCATTCTTACTGTAATGAGCTTTAAATCAACCCCCACTAGAAGATCTACTGAACAATTGTTTTGATATAATGTCATAAACCAAGATTTTCAGATGGCTGGTGCACATCAGATCTGAGAGAACATGTACAGATTGATCAGTGACAGCTCGAGCGTACCTCAAATCAGCTCATCTCCGTCATACTGCACACTCTGTCCAGCAGCAGCAGTGTTTGCAAATGCTGACATTAGGCTAAAAACAGCCCGAACCCCATCAACCTGGATTAATGGAGTGAAAGAAGGAGAGAAGGAAGACAGATGAGCAAAGCAGAGCGATAGAGAGATGGATGACCGCTGTCCTCTCTGCTCCAGACCCATATATGTTAGATAACCCCGTGGACATCCCTCAGAAGTCTCCTCACACTCTGCATTTGAAGGGCAGGACAGTCAACACTGGGTTGCTTTAAGTCATCCAAGTTTGGGTCAAATATGCGCTAGCCCGACTGTAGGCTTAAAAAAAAACTAATATTTATTAACCCAACAGACGTGTTTGTTCATATTTGACCCAAAATTTGGTTTGAAAAGTGCCTTTAGAGTACAGGGAAATAAAACTGAAGAACTAATTCCCTGCTTGGATCTAAAATTTAAATAATAGTAGCAGAGCTGACAAATGAAGGGATTGAAATGTTTGGTGGTGGACTGCTATCCTGCCAGTCAATATGTTGTTCATCACAGAGAGTCCTGAGCTGCTAAAAGGTTGGTAAAGTGAGCAAATACAGGGTCACAGAGGTCACACTGCACGGGCCATTGCACAAAACACTTAAACTGCTCAAATGGGACTGGCCTAACAGCAAGCTTACTGTAAATCATATTGGGTGAAAGAATACTCAAAAATTTAAAAAAAGGTTTAAGGTAAGGTAACACAGCAAAGCTTTATAGCATGCACCTGGCAATTTTGGGCTTTTCATGAAGTGATTTTCTATTCTAAAGGAAATACAATGCCCAAAATAAACCTTTAAGTGTTCCTTTTATAGCAGTTTATCAATTTGTCACTATTATTTTTTTGTCAATTTTAATTATAGTATCTATTTTAAAGGTTGTTTTCTCAAACTGAGTTTTTTTTCCTGCTGCAATGAGCATACATCTCCTTTTCAGCAGCCAAATACACCAGACTTGTGAAAGAGATTATTCACCTCAGAGGGTATTTACTGGTTAAATAAGGGTTAAATAAAATAAGAAAAATCTAAAACAAAACGTCTAAAATGTAAAAATCTGTATTCTTAAGGGTTTTACATAGGGATTTGTTTATACATGATTTTCCCGAATAAATACAACAACATTTTATTCAACAAAAAAGTAAAGAAAAAAAGAGTGGATTATGGAATGATAAAAGGAGATTCCCAAGAGCCCCTCGGTAAAACCTTTGACCTTTAAACCTTTGTCAATTAGTACATTTCTGCATTGTCCTACATTTATTTGGGCATTTTATTCAAATTATAGAGCTGATGTAAGATTCAAATAAATATTCATATCTGATGCAGAGTGACACTCGTGTGGCCATAGCTGTATGTTTCTGTGAACTTTAATACAGATTCCCTGATTACATTGAGTGTAGTCATCTTACGCACAGTTCAAAGTACAATAAACAATTTTAAAACAAATTTCAAAGTGCAAACAACAAAAAAGAAATATCCGTATTAATAATTACCAAGTAAGCCCACGCATGACCTTGATACACATATAATACAGGTGGTGGTGTTCTGTACTCCATGACAGCTTTATTTGCTATTTATGTTGAAGTGGCTCAAAGTTCACAAAGTAAAAATAAATAAATAAATAAATAAAGTTATATATATATGTTAAAATTTATAAAAAAAATATATTGATAAATTATCATTACATATACATTTTTCAATTAATTTCAGTAACAAAGGTGATATGGCTGAAATCAAACTTATTTTGACCTGAACATTTTGGATTTGGATGCCAGGACAGACAAACAAACAAACAAACAAAAACAAATGAATGCACATTTCTGAATAAACTCAAATATTGCTAGTATGATAAATATTGCAGATATGCAGGTATGGACAAATCTTGGGGAAGTTGTTTAAATGTAATTTCCTGCTTTTAACAATGCCCTTAAAACATATTTCTTAATAGCAGCTTTCAGACTGACAACACACACACACGCACACGCGCACACCCACACGCACACACACACAAAATATTTGTGTCATGATGTGAAAATGTGCAAGCACTTAGTGCACAGGAAGTGCAACTTAGAGGTTGTGTGTTTGTGTGTGTGCTGTGATTCATTAGGTCAAAAATGGCACTATTCATCTACGTTCATTGCCCATGTCATCAGAATGATAAATGTTTGGTAAATGTGTTAAGTGCACTCAATATACACAACATGCCCAAAACTGCTGTGCAAATATCTGACACGTCACAGGTACAGAATGAATGTGCTCTAAGTAAGTATACACAGCATACAGCGCATATCTAAGCGTGCTTTATCATACACTTATGAACACTTTTGAAGCCAGAAAACTCAAAGCGGCAGTACCCATTTACTTGCGTTAAATAAATCACAAAAGACAACAGTTTGAGCAAAAAAAAAATGTCTTTAATGCTCTACTGACAAGAAAAGTCACCTAGAGGGAAGCCACAGAGTGAGTAAACTAACAGAAAATATTCAGTGTTGGGTGAACAAAACATTTGATACTAGTACTCTATTTAAATTTAAAACACACTCTCATGATCCGCAGCTGAATGCATGTTAGCTTCCAACATCCCTGCACACTGAACACCTGCTGCTGTACATTATATTGTTGTACCTAGAGAACAGGGAGAAACTCTTTGTGTCTCTGGAACACCCCTGCCCTACGGCCACTCTCACTCACAAGCACTTGTTGTGTGTTTTTTGCTTTAAAAAAAAACATTTTTAAGAAAAAAAAAAAACTAAACAAAACAGCAAACAAAAGAATGATTCAGATGACCTACACGGTTGCCCCACCAACTCATTGGGCATTCCATGCTCTATTACTCATATGTGTGGAGAAAATTTAATTACGTCTTACACGCGAAACACATGAATATATTAGTGAGTGAGCGAGCAAAAGAGAGAGAATGAGAGAGGAGGGGAAGGAGTCGCAAAGCTTATTACTGTGTTGAATTTTGATCAGCTAGCCAGAGTTATTAATCTTTTTGTCAAAAGCCTTTTTTTTTTGAACGCCGTGAAGAAAAAGTCTCACTCACTCCTTACCCCCTTTCTTAAACTTTCCCCTTTCTCTCTCTCTCTCGCTCTCTCTCTCTATAAGTCTCCTCCTCCTCCTCGCAGCTGTATTTTGAATCAGGCAGGATCCATAGAGAAATGGGCATTTCTTTCAGGGCAGTACATTCTTCCCCCACCTCCTCTCATGGATCAGTGGTTAGCTTAGAGATACAGCCGGCACAAAGGCAGCAGCTGACATGTGGGTCTTAATGGCAATAATGGCCATTTTTAGGCCCAATCAATCACATTTAGTGGACATCTCCATTTTTTTGTCCCTGAAAAGGTATAAATAATAATAATAACGATAAAAAAGGAGAAAAGCGAATGGGGGAAGAAATGGTGTGGGAGAGAAAAGGCGCCTCAGTAAATATTTTAACTGCTTATTAAGATTTGGAGGGCATCACAATAGAAGCATCTGGGCAGTGCGGAGAACTCTGAAAAGGAAGGATCCAGATGGTTCTATAGAGGAGGCCAGAGAAAACCAATTCTTAGACGGGGAGAAAAAAAAAAGTACAGCCTATTTATCTATTCATTCATTAAACGACTTATTGCATATTGCTTTATGTGTGTGCGGTATCTAAGAAAGGACCTGTATGCGCCAGCGTCCGTTCATCAGCGAGGTGCTCGAGTACAGTTGATGTGTTTGTGTGTGTGTGTGTGTGTGTGTGTGTGTGTGTGAGATGGCGTACACTGATTTGGAGTCCAAACGCTGGCTCCTCTCTCCTGCAGCTCTGACAGAGGACAGGATTCTTTGGACAGCTCATAAAGTCTGCAATGAATACCTCGGTTTGTTTATCTTTGCTGCGCTCAGATACTTCAATGTCTCTTCTGCCTTCGCTTTACGAGCCACTAGGACTCGCCATGCGGTTCCTACACACGCAATGGTGGAGGGCGGGGGGTGAAGGCTGAGGGTGGTAATGCAGGCAGGTCTCCTTGGCACCACAATGGGCCTTATTTATCTGCGCTGGCCCTCTCAACCAATCAAAGAAAGCAATCTCAAAAGAAGATATTTGAACACGGGACTGAGCTGAATAGAAGCGGCAGAAGTGGCACTTCCTCCTCGAGACCTCTTGCTGAGGCAGATGTAGGGCCGCGAGAGGTGAGCATAGCAGTTCGCAATATAATATGGAAAATTTTACAGCTTTCATCCTCCTCTAATCCCTCGCTCTCGCTTTTATCTGGTTTGCCTTTTATTGGGCACTGTGCTCCTGGGAACTTCAGCCTAATAAAAAACAATCCTAAGGAATTTTCCATTGGATTTACGCAGTTAGAGAAACAGCATGTAAACGCCCTCCCTATCTATGGTACAGTAGAGTGCTGAATATACGAAAGAGTTACATCGACAGGTAATTATGTGAAGCATCAAGGACAGCCTTCTCCCGGGTTTGATGAGAAAGCATCAAGGCTTGTGTGTGTTTTGTCTTAAGGGTTAGAGAGACGTAACTATGGTCATGTGACAAAACTACAGCCAAGCATATTGGAGTCCTCCTAAACTCTTGTGAAGTTGCTCTCAGACTGGCTGAAGAGTCTCCACCCTGTTTCACAGATAGATTTACAGTGACCCCACGCTGTAGCAGCATTAGACAGACAGCTTGCGGGAAAAAAAAAAATATATAAATAAAAATATATAAACATTTACATTTTTTAAATATTTCACAAATGCTGAAAATATTTTTTCCACATATTCTTAGACATAACTCATTTCCCATCAATAATTCCTTTTGTTTTTGCCATGTTGACAGTACATAATATTTTTGCAAGGTTCTAGAATTCAGCTTGAAGTGCAATTAAAGGTTTAACTACAATGTGAAACATGCTGAGTTCCACAAAATTGATTTGTGTTGGTACAACATGATGGAATTAAGTTAACTTATTCGTTTTTACTAAATTTAAATATAAAACAATTAAGTTGTCCTGAAAAAAACCCTCAAGAATTGAGTTAATTTGGCTCATTTAAAATAAGGAGTATGAGCAAACAGCAAACATAATGTGTTTTTGACTGTGGGTTATTATGTTCAATAGGCAAGTTAGGTTGATTAGGTCACATATTGGACAACAGTATTTTTTTCTGTAGCCAATTGAAAAAAAAATTCTAAAGGGGGCTAAATATTTTAAACTTTTTTTTAAAAATCCAGCCAAACTATAAAGGAATCCAACTTTCTCTAGAAGAAAAAATATTATAAGAAACTGTACTGTAAAAATGTCCTTGCTTCATTAACATCACTTGAAAAATTATTTAATAAGAATAAAACATTCCAGGAGTTTTGTAATATATAACTGTATTATATAATATGCATATATAATCAAAACGTTGTACAAGAAATAGATACAAACAAAACATACATATTAAATAAAAAAATACATTAATAAACAGCAATCACACGTCAGTCTTTGTAAAAAAAAAATTAAGAATAAAAAATACTAAGGTAAGATTTAACACTGTAAAATATTCGGCGTGCCTTATTTCTTTGAGAAGAAAATTTCCTCCCAAAAAATCTGGTTACTTAAAGCACTCTCTCTCAAACGTTCTCCTTTAGCAACATAAATTCCATCAGATCTACGTAAAATGGCAAATGTTAAAAATAATCAGGTGTCGGGTGATTGATTACATTTCCAATTTGTTTGGATGTAATATTTGGAGGGCAAGCTCGGGTTCTTTGTCCTTTTAATACACCACTCCTTATATTGCAGGGGCTCTGTTCATTTTCAAAAGCAAACTCATAAAAATATCATATGAGCTGGCACAGAACAGGGAGCCAGGTGGAAATTTACATATTAATCCAATGTTAAAAATCACTCTGCATTAAAACTTTTATTGGCTAAAATAAAACAGAGATGCTTCATAACAAAATGAAGGCAGTGTGCGGTGGCTCATGCTGAATCACACATGCAGAGCTTAGTCTCTGCACAACAGCAGTACACAAACAACACAGTATGGGAAGACAAACATAAACATAAGGTAATATCATTAGATTATGTAATCGTGTTATATGTTATTGATATTCAAGGCAACACTAAATTGTTTTATGCACAGCTCAGTTTTCTCAAACTAGGATTTTCACAATATGTTTTTCAGACTGTCTAGACAACATCCAAAATACACTTTTTAATATAACTTTATTGAATTTTATGAATCTATACATTTTAAAAGTATTTTTTTAAGTACATCTATTTATTTATTTTTATTTGCATGCACTACTCCAAACAAAAGTTTTACAGATGGCCATGCTTTGCCTGATGTTACTTCTAAGAATATCAGAAAACATATAGAATTCTAAATGTCAAACAATGTCTATATTTCGTTCATTCTTTTATTTGTTTGTCCATCCATTCATTAATCATTCTATTATCAGTTCTATCATTCCTTCTGTTATGATAATTAAAGTTCTGTTAGTTCATTCTTTTTTTTAGAAGTTTAGAAATTATTCTACTGAACATTCTTATCTTTCATTCAATGGTTTCATTCTTCTATCTTTCATTGTATCTCTCATTTATTCAATAGTTTGTTTATTGTTAGATCAATCACTTGCTTTATTGTTTATGAGAAAAACACTCATTCATACAATAGTTATTTATTTATTTATTTAATTTTTTTTTTTGTTAGTTCTAGTCACTGGTTATCCAAAATTTTAAATTCTGTTCAGGAAAATTATGTTTATTAACTTTTTTAACTCATTTCACTTGAGTGTTTTGCCTTTATTTTTACAACTAAACATAAAAATCACACTACATTTAAAAAAAACAAGCCAAACTACACCTTAATTAAATTCAAGAAATCATTTGTTAATATTAATGCATACTAACAAATGGCATTACTTGCAATAATTATTTTACACCGTTGACTGAAAGTCCTAAAGTCTTTTCAATCTTTCTAAGGCTCTTCCTCTTCTTGAGCGCTGAGTTGAGCGTGTTACGTTCACTGTTCTCTTGAGCTTTTGTGTGTAAATAATCCAATTATCACAGAGGCCTCTGCTCCTCAGCATCTTGTCAAGTTGGCCCATTCATCATATGATCTGACAGCAGTGGCACAGTCCTGCTCTATGCATAATTGACTCAAGAGGACAGACTACAACCAGCTGTACTCTCGCACACACCGCTAACACACAGACACAACTGGTTAGCATGTTAATAAACCGATGGATCGTTTCGATTATGGAAGAGCATATCATTGTTTGGGTCAAACACTGTGCATAAAAAAAACAATCAGTGATGACAACTTTGTCTTACTATCACAAACAGAATGATTTTGAATGTCACTCTAATACCCTGATACTGAAGGTACTTAAAGCGCTAATAGAATTAATTAGCATAACATGTTTACTTTAATAGAACTGGCTGGCATAACACATTAGTATGTTAACAAGCTAACCCAACTGGTTAGCATATTATTATAACTAATGACTGTAATCAAATCAGTAGACAGAGATGACTAACATCTATATGCAATAAACATATTTCGGATTTTCAGTAAATCAAATCAATTTCAGTAAACAAAACTTATATCAGTGAAGCTATTATGATGCAATATTTATGTCACATACTGTACCACTGTGTAAATTGCATGATTTTATTCTATTTGTTACATATGGGATAACATAACCAACTCCATTGTGTTGTATTCCAAATAAAAAAAAAGGAAAGCAATAATACACAATAAAATACTCCATTCAGTAATGATGTTATATATAATACTGATGTTATCTATAAGAAATCAATAAAATAAATAAATAATTCCTAAAAAAAGATATATATATATACACACACACACACACACACACACGCGCACACGCACACGCACACGCACACACACACACACACACACACACACACACACACACACACACACACACACACACACACAGTAAGGCTGGCTATAGTTTGGTAATCTTTAAATAACTTTTGTTTTGTTTCGTCTTTGCACTCTGCAAGAAGAGGAAAATGAGTATAAATTGCAGAGTTTTAAACTCATAGCAGTGTTGCGAGTAGAGCGAGTAGCTGGTTTAGCTGAACTCACACATATCTGTGACAAGTAATGAAATTTTATTTCACTGGTGTTTATTGTTTTTATTGGTAACGTGAATATGTTTTTCCTCTTCCACAGCTTACATCAGCACCAGCTGCCACTTTAACATCTCCACCTTTAGCAAAGGTGATTCAGTTCAACTGGGCTCAAGTAAAGCTCAATTTTACACCTAATTATTTTCATAGAGCCTGTATCAATAACACATTTTTTTCTTTAACCACACATTTTAGACAATGTCTAAACCTTGACCCCAGAAACCTAAATTGTTATAGATGCCAATAAGAACAATTCCCCCATTGCAATCAGCAGGTCTGAATGAATTGGGAAAGATCAGTGAGGTCAGCAGGGTCACAGGTAGGCTTACTAGGGCCAGAAGTGAAGTCCCTGTAAATCAATGAGCTGATTAATAATGCAGAAATCTTGCCGTTTACAGGCACTGCAACAGAAGGAACGAACACAATTCGTTTAGCAATCTGTTTATGTTTATGCTAAACCTACTTACATTTATTTAGAGGAATAATTCACCCTCACATTATACTGAACCTTGTTTATACTGCAGAAAATGCATAATGTAAAATATTGATTTATTTATATCATAATATAAACTGATTTATATTGAGTGATGCTTGTAATTAAAATAATAATGATAATAAAATAGTAATAATGATGATACTACTACTACTACTACTACTACTAATACTACTACTACTACTACTAATAATAATAATGCATTTTATTTATAATGTGCCTTTCTTTCAAGGTGCTACAAAAGTAGAAACAATAAAAGAAGAAAGAATATAAAACATCATAATAAGATCAATGACCCAGAAAGCAACCCTAAAAAAAATTAAGAGATTTCCTAAAACCATTAAGAGATGAAGTATTCCTAATGGGAGCAGGCAGGAAAAAATCCATAATTTAGGATGTCTGAAAAAACACAAAACATTTCTCAAAATATCATCCTTTATGTTGCACATAAGAAAGTCAGCAGAGGACTCTTGTAATGATGTCAGTGCAGCGCGCGCGCTCACACACACACACACACACACACACACACACACACACACACACACACACACACACACACACACACACACACACACACACACACACACACACACACACACACACACACACACACACACACACACACACACTCATTC
>CAIGQW010053631.1:7533605-7548605 GCA_903798125.1 Danio choprae
CACACACACACACACACACACACGCACGCACACACACACACACACACACACACACACACACACAGACACACACACACACACACACACACAAAAAAAGGATAGTGCATAGCCGCCCATTGTTTTTCTATCAGGTTATTGATATTTAATGATATTTTCATTACATTACACATTAAATACAAATAAAAACATCGTCTGACTATTGCCACTATTGTGTTATTATGATATTTTAAAGGTTCATTGTTTTATTTTGTGAATCCTGCAATAGATTATCATGCATCCATGGTATCCAAAAAACAAAAAATACATTTTACATCATCTAATTTTTCAATGAGTTCAAATAATTAGTTTTAAGATTTATTCTTTCTAAGCCGCTGCTTTCTGAGAGTTAACTCTGCTCTGATTGGTCAGACCTCCCAGTCTGCTCTGATTGGTCTACCGCTTATAGGCATGTTGGAAAAGAGAAGCCCATATAACCATGTCTTAATTTCATCTTTGGATGTTTTATCAGAGATTGGATTTTATGTGCCGTAAGAAAGAAATGATGGTGCTGATTTTTCTATATCAATTTGAACTTGAGTCTGATGTTGAAACAATATATTTAACTAGATGATCAATCTGAAACTATATTGCAAGCACAACTTCGAAAGAGTAGAACTACAACTGATCAAAGAAGTTATTGATGGGTTCATAAACATAATAGCTAATCAGATAAGTCACAGATGAATACATCAGCTTTGTTGAGTGCATGCTCAGATACAATATAATATATTCATTTTGCAGCTTCAGTAATTATCATGGGAGTTTATGTAAAAATTTGCCCTAGAATAAATAATTTGTCTCAACAACAACATGATGTTGACGACAAAAATTATGTGAAAAACGTCTGAGAGAGTGGGTCAAAGTACAGAAATTGTCAGTCGACAAAGAGGAATTATGCAATTTTTTTACTTATCAACATAGACCAGTAACATACGTGAGGACTCATTTAGGTAGAATTAACACATTTTAGAAAACAGAAATGTCTTTCTTGTTTACTTTAATCTATAAAACTTTGCAGACCTTTTACATTCACAAACAGTTACATTTATATTTAAAAGGTAATATTTGACAATTCAAGATCTTTCTTGCATATATACTATGCTGCAGTGAAAAAATATTTAATTGATTCCATGTATAGTGTAGAACTATGAAAAAGGAAACAAGCAATATATATTAATCTGCAGTAAAACAATATTCAATTGATTCCATATATAGTGTAGAACTATGAAAAAGGAAACAAGCAAATGAGATTCCTGTGGGGCCACTTGACTCTCCTGCATGTGCTCCCCTCTTAACCTTCTTCTGTTTAAACACAAACACTACACAGCATCGCTTAGGCAAAATCTACAAGCTGTTTTCATCTTGTCGTCTTTTCTCTCTCTCTCTCTCGACCACACTTTGTCTTGTATCAGTCTGAAAAAAAAGGGGTTTGGTTGTAAATTTTATTACTCCCATGTCAAAAAGACTCCTGAGAAACAGAGAATAATGATAGAGAGGGGTTCAGACCCAAAAACCTGCTCTCTCTCTCTCCCTCTCTCTCTGCCAGTCTGGTTCCAGTTAGACACTCATTAAGAAGATCTTACAGCTGGAGTGAATAGCTTCCTGTCCAGAGTGCTTAACTCCAGCAGTAGGAAATGTCCCAGGCTGTAAAGGGTGAAGCTAACTTCCTGAACATTTTTAAAAGTTAGCACAAAGGCCACGTGGCACAGTATGACCCGCTGCTTCAGCCTATCAGGTAAGATCCTGTCTGACCCCAGCCAATCAAACAAGACCCTCCGTGACCCTCACTTAACATTGCCCATTCAAACAGGAGGCATTCATTTTGTGACTGTGAGAGGTTCCCCTGTGGACCGAGACATTGCTTTAGCAGTTATTTATTCATTTGCTGATTGGTTTAATTGTGATTTTCCAAAACACTAAAAAAGAGAAACTGGAAAATGTTATTATCTGTAATGATGACGTGATAGATATGGGGAAATATATTTCCAGATGTCGGATGTCTGGGACTGAAAGGAGAGGATGGTGTCTATAACTTATGGACAAACCCCCCCCGTGAAATACATAAATAAATAAATAAATAAATAAATAAATAAATAAATAAATAAATAAATAAATAAATAAATAAATAAATAAATAAATACATAAATAAATAAATAAATGTAAAGTGAAAAAAAAGAAGAAATTCCAGTGACACATTAGAAGCTAACTTTATCTGTAATGTGCAGCTGTAAAATTGACTATGAATAAACACTTTAACAAACTCTGAAGAGCAAAAAATAACACATACACATAACTTTTATGTAACTGAGGAAACAGAGCCTCTTTTATGAGTGCTAATGGACCAAACAGAATGTGTATATTAATAAGCAAACATGATAACAAATGATGAATGACATCAAGACAAATTCAGGGAAAGTTATGACAACACATGAAAATGAAAAGGAAAAACGAAAGAGAACATAAACATAACATCCTCCATTCATTTTCCAAACCACCTGTGCAGTGTAGGGTGTTTTTCATAATAAACTTCAATACATACAAAGCCATAAAATTACTATTGATAAAAACAATGGAAGGTGGCTCAAATGATTCAAATCACTACTGCAAGGATTTTTTTTTTTTTTTAAACTACAATCTCACTGTTTACAAGATAATTTTGTAAGTTTCATTTCAAGAAACAGAAGCCTGATCAAACACATGGTGTCACAGACAGACAGACAGACACACACACAGACACACAAATCACAATTTTCTTAAAGATTACAAAGTTGAATGACAGAGACGTCTTTGTATTCCAACTACATGCATTCAAGTTGAGATTCCCGTACTTTCCTGTCAGATGACCACAAACTACAAAGTCCTCCATTTCACTATCACACAAAAATGACTGACACCAATAACAACATATAAGAGATTAGTGAAAGCCAGAAAAACAAAAGAAAGCACCTCTTCCTGTAAAATGTCACCCAGGACAGGTCACAGTAGCTAGTGTCTGGCCAGCTGCTTATGCTAACTTTTATTCTTGCTAATCCCTGCTTGTTGTCTACCTATAACAGCGTGCCTCTTTCATTCATTACAGTTATGGAAACGCAAAGGCAAGAGACAGCCAGCTATAGCCATACATCAGCTCCTGCAGAGTAAACACGCTCTCTGTTCTGCGCGGGAGATTAGCTCTAATGAAACCAAAACAAAGCCGGACATGTTAAATTTATTAGCGTGTTTAGCGCGAGCACTCTGGAGAGTCATGGACGGCCACCGCGCAATGCTCAGAGTGTGGACGCGCCGCTATTTCCTGAAAGCCCTACTAATCTGCACACGGGATATTTGCGGAGAGGCTGAACAAACACTGATTTGCCGCTATCTTTCTGGTTCCCAGCCTTCAAGGGGAGAGCGTGGCCACGTCTGTGCTGCCTTACAGGCCTCGCTCCTGGGAACAGGGCTGGTCTTTACAGCTTCTTGGCGGACACTTCCACACAGAGCAGTGAATCCTCCCAGAGGGAGCGACTTCAAAATAAAGCACACTCACAAGTGTGTATGCCAGGCTACCATGGTGACATGGGAATGTTTGGACTGCTTTTATGAGTCTGTGCACTGTCTTAGATGAGGTATTAAGGCGCAAACACAACTTTCTGACAGCTTTCTGTCTCTCGGGAAATGCATGAAGGACTGATGTGTTTTCTGCAAGAACAACTGAACAAATGGCCATTCAAAATATGAGACAGAAGAACTCATTTATAATAGTTTAACTGTATTTCATACATGGTATGTAAAATAATTGTGATTGCCATTTTTAAAGAATCAAATTAACCTTGTAAATCAATTTCCCTTGAATTTAACTGACTTGCATGAATGTATAAATTAAATCATTGTTAATATATTTTCAATTAACATTTTAAATTAACTTAGAAAAATATGTCATGGCTTATTGATCATATAATGTTTTTACAGTGTGCAAATCATTTTTCAGTGCATGAAAATAAGCCACAAATGGTTATAAACTGCAATAGTCAAATGATGTCATATTTTACAATGTTGTCTAGAAAACAAATGTAAAGCAGTCATTATTTCTTATATAATTTATGTAGCCGTAAATTAATATTAATTTAAAAGGTTTTTAAAAAGTTACTCTCATGATGATTAAGAAGAGAAAAAGCAATGACTTTTTTTTTTGCATAAAACAAACATGTATTAAAGTGGCATTTACTACAAACAACATTTATTATAAACATAAAACCCAGACAGTTTATTTGCTGATGTGTGTGGAAAAACTTCTATACAAATAATCTTATATACTGTATACATACTACAATTTATTTAATGATAATTGATAATGTTCTCGTATTCGCAAATGCTACATTTATTTCATTGTACATAAATAAATAAAAATATTAAATATGAACTATTATTACATTGTTTTTTAACACTCGATAAATTAAAATGTAATTTGTATTTCCTGTGAAGTCAAAGCTGAATTTTCAACACAATTACTCCACTTTTCAGATCATATGATCCTTTAGAAATCATTTTAGTAAGCTGATTGCCACTCAAGACATAGTCAGTGTTTTTGTGGAAAGAATATATTTTTTTAATTGAATCTTTGATGAACAGAAAGTTCCAAGTAATTTTTTGGTAACATTACGAAGCCCCTTATACTCCGATCCATTTTAATGCATTGCTGAACCATAATAATATGTAAAAAGATGAACATCTGAACAATAGTGTATGTATTAAACAATTATTATAATTTCCTAATTACGGTTAATTTATGTATACGCAATAAACACAATTATTTTTTCAGCGATGCAGCCATTGGGTCAGTTGGAGCATGTTGAGCGTGAAGAGAAACAGTCTTGACCTGGTCAGCCTGGCTTAATGACAGCACTCTAATGTCTTCCACATGCAGCTCAGCCCAGAGGACATGGGCTTGGAGTGGCCATTCTTCTAATTCTGAGCCAATCTTCAGATAATGACATTCACATCAATAGCAGCCAGTCGATTCACTGATAACTCCCCTCTTTTCCATTTGTGTGCGTGTGTGAGTGTGTGTCCTCATTTCCTTCTCCATGTGTGCCACTCGTATTCTGTCTATGGATATATGTGATGTGCATGCATATCTGTAAAGCCTTATCAGGGATTATGAGTTTTGACACTCAGGTGGTGTCCTTGGTCCTGCGAGTGTTTATGATTTTAATCTCCACAGAAAGGTCCAGACAATCAATATTGCTAATTAATGCATGAGGGAGAGAGAGACAGGCTGTGAAAATGCGAGCCGCTGAATAGTAAAAGATGAGCCGGCTTTACTGCTGCCACCGTTTCATCTCGCTCGCAGACATATGAAACGCAGCCTCTTGACGATACACTGACAACATTCAAGACTGCTGGACATGCAGTGAGCCCTTTAACTCATTCATACTTGTGCGTTAGCCAATAAAGCCATGACCTTTGACCTTCTAGAAATGATTTTTTTTTTCGGCCCCTAGCTTATGTATATATCTTTAGCAACCTGCCTGAGGAATCTAATTTGTTCACTCAAAATGCTAATGCTTGCAAAGAGCGTCGTGTTGTCAGGGATGCAGGGTGATGGATTTTATGTTGAATTAAGACTTGATTGTTTATGGCAGTCGATGTGTATTAGGAGCTGTTTATGAACAATGGTTTTATAGAATTTGTGGTATCACTTTTCATTAAGGTCTTAGTGTTATTGTTGCTAAATGCTTTGGGTATCACTGAGCGTTATATTTATAAACATATTAATAATCAGTGTTAACAATTTTGGAATTTAAAATGAAATTAAAGGGATAGTTCATTTCCAAATAATAAAATTAAAATACTTATTTACTCCAAATGTGAGTATTTCTGTTAAACACAAAGGGGGATATTTTGAAGAATGTTGGAAACCCTCTAGCCATTGGCTTAGTTTAAAAAAAAAATAATAATAATCAATGAATGAATGAATGAAAACATCAATCTTCATTTCTGATCAAAAGAAGAGCCTCAAATATATTTGTAACGTGTAGTTTTGAACTTTTTTTTCAAAGTAAGTTTGAAAAATAATTGTTTAGCAGTTATTTATTATACAAACTTATTTTTATAAATATTTTAATTATCCATAGTATGTTCAATCATGGATCAGAATGTAATTAATAAATGCTGTAAGGTTTGTAAGTACAATACCTAATAAATTAACTAACGTTAAATGAACTTTCACAGTAAAGTGTAACCAGATAACACATTAATCTTTCACATAACTCCAGAATTTGCACATTGAGCAGTTTTTCTTACAGTTTTTATACAAGTACTTTTTTAACTTTATTTTTGCTTTTGAAAAACAGGGATCCACCACATAAAGTGTTAGTTTTAAATGGCAAAATTGAAATTGACAGAGTTGTACTTTGATATTAAAAACCTAAAAGGAAAAAAATCTAATGATTTACCATACATAGTTTGCTGGATTAAATGAACTCGGATGAATTGAATCTGCCCGTATGAATGCTGCAGTACTAAAAAGAGTGACATAAGATCATGCACTGCAGTAAGTAAAAACAAAACTCATGCTGAAAGCTCAGCAGCATATTTCGGACTAATGATGAAATTGAGACAATAACATCCTTTTCATTTCAGATGTGGACAAGGCTATGCTGTAGTGCCTCCCCTAATCTCTTTTCAGCCATCGCGGCCACTTGTGTTGGGACCATATGCTACATGCAAAACACAGGCCCCTCTTGTGCTATTTTGAGTAGAGAGAGAAAGGCCGAGAGAGATGAAAACATTTTGCTAGCCTTTCCAATCGGATAACTCATCTTCAAACGCAAAGATGATGAGGAGATCTCAAAAAGCCCTTGATGTCCTCGGCGCAACATAATTACATAAAACAGACATATGCCATTCTCATTCCCACTCAAATGCAGGATTAGCGCTTTGATTAATCACACTTTAATCTGACGACTGAAATTATCGTTCTGCTATCAGCAAGAAACAGGTTTTATTTCAGATGAAGAAATCCCTGATTATTTATGGCCTCCAGCTACGATCTCTCTCTCTCTCTCTCTCTCTCTCTCTCTCTCTCTCTCTCCTGTTCTCTATTTGCTATTCTTCATTGCACAGCAAGGATGATTGCGACTCAATTATCTTCGTGTGAGGCGATTATCTTCAGGGTTAATTTAATCTTCATTGCTCCCCAGTCATATTTCAATTAAACATGCTATCATAGTGTTAACACGTACTTAAACCTGTTATTCCTGTGATTCACTTGCCACTGAAAGGTACAATGAGGCTAACAGATGTCATAATTATGCACTTATTAAACATATTTCACAGCGAGTGAGAGAGGCACTGGGGGAAAAAAAGCAGGACCGCTGCGCAGAGAGGGAGCATTAATCTAATGACAATATGCCTTAGTGTTGATCTATAAGACTGGCGCAATCTGCCTCTGCTTAATTGTGACACCAAATATATCAGAATGACTCTTAAGGAGTTTAATGTATTAGTAGATTATACTCTGCACACTGGATTCACCTTATACCTGTACAGGACATCTGAAATGTCCCACTAGAATTATTAAAACAACTGTACAGCACTGCTAGACATTGAGATCCACTTGGGGGAAAAACAGAAAAAAAAACTTTCTCCCTGAAAATGAAAAACTAGAATCTGCAAGATGGTTGTAGAATCTCAAAAACCACAGATATACTTATGGTTGGTCTACTAAAATAAAAAATGAATGCTGGATAAGTTGGTGGTTCATTCCGTTGTGGCGACCCCAGATTAATAAAAGGACTAAGCCAACAAGAAAATGAATGAATGAATAATAAGCCTATATTTTTTACTGTATGGCAAATAAATAAATAAATAAAAACAAATAAATGTTTTTAATTTATGATCAAGCAACACAACAATCAGCATTGGCATTTTAGCTAAGCTTTAGTAATAGATGTAAAAGAATATAAACCATTCAAAAATATACAACACATGTTTGCCTAAAATGAAAGCAGGCGGATTCAAACCTCCACATAACTTTAATAAAAAGTCCTTTTCATGAATTTATTTATTTTCTTTTTTGTTTGACATAACCTCTTCCCCTTAAGGTTATCAAATGCAAACCTTTATCAGTTTGTTTGAACTTAGTTGGTCCAAGTTACACATATTGCTTTGGTTTCCTTTCTTAAGTATTACCAATATCTTAACACTGGTGCCAAACACATGCACACGCACACACGCACACACACACACACACACACACACACACACACACACACACACACACTTAGACCAAAATGCAGTCACACAAAGCGGAAACACCTTTAATAACCACTGATAGGAAATGAGGAGGTCTGGCATCAACTGGATGGCACACACACAATCCAGCCAGCCATACCGAGCCGGGAAATGCTGCCAGCCATGAGCCATGGCACATTAAAAATGTTTAATAAAAAGCATGCACGACTGCACTGATCTCAAAACAACCTGTGCCATAAAAACATTGCAACATAAACACTGTACACTACAACAAACATTATGTGCACTACACACTACCCGCAACACCATTATAAACACAACTTTTCTTTTTTCTATTTCTTCACTTATAATTAAATCAATAAATCTCTATTAATATTTCAGACATATTGCTTATTTAGAGAATAAGCAGGTCTCTGAGCTTAAACTTCTGCGTGCATTAAATTGATTTTAAGTAAGCCTGAGAGGCGTTATAGAGGAAAGGAAGAGGAGAAAGAAATCCTCCAAGGTCTATTATAAAGCCCATAAACTCATTATGCAATAAAGGTCCTATCGCAGGTTAACATGATTAAAGCTTGAGATTCATACGCTGATATAATTCTTCACAGAGGCAGATAAGGTCTAAAAACGGAACTGCTGAATATCAAAGGCAGCCATATTGTGAGGCGTCAGGCCAGCTCAATCACTCTCTCTCTCATTCTCTCTCTCATACACACACGCGTGCGCACGCACAAACACACAAATACTCAAATAGTTGAAGTAGATTGTAAGACTGGTAGATTGTAAGAGAACTAGAGACTCGTTTTGATCAGATCATTTAAATCTTTGAGCTGTTAAGTGGAGACTCGCTCTGACTGGATCATTTGAATCAGTGAGTCATTAAACAGAGACTCGCTCTGCCCAGATTATCTGAATGAGTGAATTGTTCAGTGGAGACTCGTTCTCACTGAATTATTTATTTAATTATATTTCAAAAAAACAGGAAAATTAATTTTTTTTTTTTACTCACTCACTTTCCTTCGACTTAGTCCCTAATCTGGGACCGCCAAAGGTCAAGGTGTAAACATTTAGTCTTTAAAACACCATGAATGAATGAAAACCTCAGCAGGTATTAAATATTTGCATATCTTAATGAAAAAAAAATATATATATAATATATAGAGTAACATGTATGGTGTATAATGGTGTATAAACATAATGGTCTATAAAACAGATTCTAAAGTTTTTCATCTGTAATTCAAAATTTGAAAATGTCCCCAAACACTGTAAAACCAGTTTCAGGATATCTGAATAGGTCCCCACAATTTAATATTTCAGAAATCAGAAATGAAGTTTTGTGTGTGTGAGTGAGTGTGTACACTCCAGAGGTCCAAACACTTCTTATCTGTGCTGAGCCAAAAAATGTCATAAATAAATAAATACAAAATAAATACATTTAAATAAAGACAGATAGAGAAAAAACAATGGCAAAAAACTTTTTTTATTTATTTACAGCATACAGTAGGTCAGTAATCTAATGTAAACAAATTAAAATAAATCTCTCCTTGCCACAAAACCACTTTTTCCTTTATCATGTAATTGGACAAAATAATTTTATTTTAAGCAAAGGCTTACTTTTTACAAAATGATGCATATAACAGAGAATTATCCGATTTTAAGACAGCACTTTTGGTTAGTAAACATCAAACAGTTTGCCGCGTCCAAGCCATTTAGCCGCATCTTCCCTAGCATTTGGTATTTTGTGGTTAACTCTTAACATATGCAGTATAGCTGGGAGGCAGGCATCACACAAGTCTCTGGAAATTCTTAGGAAATGGTGAAAAGACACGGAAATGTGTAAAGAACTCTGCCAATTTTCACTTCAAATGTTGTCAGAGAAAAGAAAGAGAGAGAGAGAGAGAGAACGACAGAGAACGAGACAGTCAGAGAGAACCCTTTTCTCACAATCTCTATAGAATTTTTAGTAACGTGTGGAAGAAAAGTTACACATTTAATGAACAACACTTCCAAGAGATATCTTTCTGCATCTCAAAGCTTTTTTTGGAACATGTTGTTAAACATTCATTTACATGAAAGATCAGTGCCAGCCACTGGCAAACCTCCAATCTGAATATCCAATGAGGCTACACAGAAAATAAAGTGCCAAACTAAAATCATTTATTCCACGTCACTGTTTCAGGTCATTTTCCTTTGTGTAACATTTATTTTGAATTCATTTATACATCCTTACAATTACATGTACAACATTTAATGACAAAATGTCAAGACAGTAAATATTTTAATGTTGCTTTAACTTTAAGTTTCAACTATTTTCTATGCAAAGTTCAACTTAATAACTTTAGTCAGTTTGCTTGATGTAAGTTGAGATGCCTAGAAAAGTTTATTTGATTCAACTAAAAAATTAAGGCAGTAAGATTTTTTACTTTTTTTTTAACAGTGTACAGCAGTTTTCTGATATTACCACAATTAAGACAATATTCTGATCAATAATCTACTAAGTAAACAGAATTTTTTTTACTTTCAATTGACTAAAGTCATACTTAAACTGTACACACATCAAATTAAGATGTGGAGTGGATTTAATTCAAATTGTTGAAGTCATCCTTTAGCATCCTCAAGCTTTATTTTCTCTTAATTTAATGGTAAACGAGCATGGCTCTGAGCATTAATTTGAATTCATCATCGTATGTTTCCATGGATACCATCAACAATAATTAACACAATTATTTTAACTAAAATAATTAATTGAAGCTTTCTTTCAATTAAACTTGAAACACCCAAAACTGTGTACGGTACCACAATGAAGGTGAACTGCAGTAAAGAAGTATAGTAAAAACAATGTGTTGGATTTACTTAAAATATATATGTACCATTTTTGCATCACACTTTTTAAGGAAATTGAACTTGAAGGTATATGTAAAATTAACAAGAAAACCTTAGCTATATATACTATAGTTATAGAAGTTAAGTCGATATTCTACACCAGTTTGAATCATGCAGTATAAGCAATCTTACTCTTTTATTCCCTAGTCCATCCTAATCTTAACCACAGGCTTTATTCTTCACCACAATGATAACACTACAAATATCAACAGAAAGCACTTTAAATCCGACCATAGCACAATAAAGTCTATTACATGTCTCCTTGTTAATAAAAATAAATCCACAGAATTACACTTAATTTTAAATGCTCCTATACAGTACAGTCTGATGCAAAGCATGCTGGAAACTAGAAATCAGCTTCTTTAAATGTTATGCTATATAGGTTTACTTTATTTCAAACTAACTGCAATGCCTTTTAATTAATATTTTTGAGTTGAACAAATACTATATTTTAAGTAAACCTTAATCTGCTGTGAAATGTATGTTTTGTTTTGTTTTTAGATTAGTATACAATGAGTCTTTTTTTTTTCAGTGTGGAGGGAACATCAGATGGCACCATGCGGAGGACATAAAGACATGTGCCAATAATCGATCTATGAACTTTAACATGTAAGACAGGAACATGAAAGGAATATGCCAAAAAGCAACTAATGTAAACACCTTAATCATAATAGTGTCTTATTCGGAATGAGGTAAGTAATCAGATTACTGGCGATCTTAATAAGAAGTGTAGGGTTTGTTATAGTGGAAGGGGGTATTTGGTGGTTCTGCGTACAGCATGTGTGGTACAGAAGGTCAATTGAACATGTCACGAGTCTGGTGTGAAATGGTGACCCGCGAGTTTTACTGCATGTAAAGACTGAGCGAATTAAAACACATACATGTGCAGTCCACACCTGGATGCACACATATAATTTAGTTATCATTAGAGACACATGTTCACAGTGAGCTCCATGTAGCTTCCCAGAAAAAAGATCTGCTGAAGTACAGTCTCTCCCTCCTTCTCTCTTCCTGACATCCGTTGCTGGTGGAGCGATACCACATGCAAAAAAAGACGCATTCATTTACACTGGCACGCAATCCTCACACGCGCACACACACTCTCACACAGAGAGAGAGAGAGAGAGAGAGAGAGAGAGAGAGAGAGAGAGAGAGAGAGAGAGAGAGAGAGAGAGAGAGAGAGAGAGAGAGAGAGAGAGAGAGATAAACAAACACATATACTCACACACAAACAAAATACTACAAGGGGTTAGTCCAAAATACAAGACAATAAGTGATCCCTAGAAGCCACGATTTGCACACTCTCATGTAGTGTAGATTTATTATTATCTTAATGAAACCTTTTTTTGAAATGAAATAATTTATTAAAAGTTGCATTAAAGATGGAAGCAATTACTAATTCAATTAAATGCTGTTTATCTTATTTTTATTCATAAATGTAAATAATTTAATAATTCATAACTATTAATCACATAAGAAAGTATTGTAATAAATAAATAAATAGGAATTACTGTTAGGGTGGCGCGGTTGCACAGTGGGTAGCAATGTCGCCTCACAGCAAGAAGGTCGCTGGTTCGAGCCTCGGCTGGGTCATTTGGCATTTCTGTGCAAAGACATGCACTATAGGTGAATAGGGTAAGCTAAATGGTCCGTAGTGTATGTGTGTGAATGAGAGTGTATGGGTGTTTCCTAGTGATGGGTTGCAGCTGAAAGGGCATCCACTGCATAAAACATATGCTGGATAAGTTGGCGGTTCATTCCGCTGTGGCGACCCCTGATTAATAAAAGGACTAAGCCGAAAAGAAAATGAATGAATGAATTACTCTTTTGATTAAAAATGTCAGCAGATGTTTATAAAATGAAAGATATGATTTTACTCCATCCCATACACCAATAAATCGAGAGAAAATGTGAATTGTCAAGTGGTCTGATAATTTTTTTTTTCTTTAGAAGTAAATAAGCTGAAAACACTTTCAAATGTGTTAACATAAAAAATGTTAATACTGTAATAGTATTCTATGGCATCTGTATACATAAATATTTCTATTTCACTTATCTATACACACATTTTAACTTTAAAGACACCAACACTATGTCAACCAAACATTCCCATAAAAAGCAATATGTTTCTGCAAGTTTGTATAAAAAAAGGACAGCCTTATGGTTTATTCTTTATTATGGTTCACCATCTGTACAGATGTATGTTAATAGCTCACTGTGTTATTTACATGTATGCAAAAGCATATCCATCTGTTTTCACACACAATCACTCCTGAGACTCACTCTCACCTTTACAGCAAACCCTTAACACACACAGACACACACACGCACACAAGTACACATGAGCACATAAGGCGACAAAAAACAGGCTGTTGACACCTAATATCTCGAGCAGCCCCATCTGTACCACCAGTATTCACATCAGGAAACAACTTGCCTGTACAACACCTATGCATTATTCAATATCTTTATTATGCATTTTACTGTATAGAAAACTCAGTCTTAATAAATCTTAATATGCACTCTTATATGCTAAAACAGCATGTTAGCATATTGCAAATTATACTTGATTCTTATATAAAATTAGCCTGAGGTTGGTAAAAGCTATAATCACAGCCAAACTCTTAGGCTGCCCGTGACTAAAGATTTTCCCAGATGACTAATAAGAACCTGTTCATTTAAGTCATTAGTTGATTAATCGCACATTTTATGATATTAATTGAATCACTTAAGTATGTACAGGAAGAAAATTGTTTAATGCTGAGAACTAATGTAATTAATAATATGTGCCCCTGATATGTGTTTTTTTTATTGAGGTTTATAGATCAGCTGAATAAATGAGCTTTTCATTAATGTATGGTTATGATGGGTCAACATTTGGTTGAGATACAGCTATAAGAATATCTGGAATATCTGAGGGTTAAAAAATTGTGAGAAAATCATCTTAAACGTTGTCCAAAGTAAGGGCTTAGCAATACACATTACTAATCAGGAAAATTATTTTCCAATATATTCAGTAGGAAATGTACAAAAAGAAAATTATGGAATGATATGTACTTAATATTCTAATGATTTTTGGCATAAAAGAAAAATCTATGTATATATATCCGTGCAACAAAAGACCAGGGTCACATATAAAAAAATACATAGCGGCAAACTGGTACACACTGGCCTATGACAAAACACATTTAGTGAATGACAAACAATAGACCAATATTTGCATCTTTCTTTCTTCTTAAACCTGAATACTAATGTACAAAGTTTTGTAGTGTAACTGAAGCATAATGAGATACTGCAGAAAGAACAATATGCTTTTAACAACACAACAATTCCAAAACGTATGCATAAGCTACAATGTATTTATGTTTATCTTAATGTTTTGTAATATGAATCCTCATAGTAATTATTAAATTGACCATTAAAAGGGATATGTTTATCAGTGCTGACATAAAAATGTGGCTCCTGATTAGCTGATATGGCATATCACACTACTACGCGCATCGGCTGGATATTTTTACGGCTCTTTAAGTGAATAGTTTATCATGTTTAACTGGGACGACGCACTTTAAAAAAAACAAAACAAATTGCACAAATAATCCCTCAATGCACTTTTCAGCAACAACACTGGATCACCAAAAGCAATGGCTTTAGTGGCGACATTCAGCTTTGAAGGCTTAGATCTGTAGGTTTAGCATGAGCGGTAAACACAGCTGTACAACAGTCGGAAAAGACATGGAAAATAGCCAGAATCAGGTAGTGAGTGTTTTGTCTGAGGGTAAAGGAACATTACTGCATTAATCCGCACCTGACACTAATACTTTTGTATGATTGACCTGAAAGCAGGAC
>CAIGQW010053631.1:7583390-7594626 GCA_903798125.1 Danio choprae
ATTATTATTATTATTATTATTATTATTATTATTATTATTATTATTATAAGTAGTAGCAGCAGCAGTAGTAGTAAACTATAACTGTTAGGGGTAGCTATTACATGTATTATATTATTTATAGAAATTCATCAAAACATTGTTTACTAAACAACAAAATAACAACAACTATTATTATTATTCTTATTCCAATTTCCAATACATTTTGCCTAATGAGAAAAGGAAAGAAAAGTGTATTATTCAGACTCAAAAGACATGCGCAGTATGAATTTTCATGTTGGTCAATAATGGTTTATATGGTTTGGTGGTGCAGGAAGTCTCAGGAACCCAATTTCTTTCCCAAGATACTTGAACAACGTCTGGTTGAATGAAGAGGCCAAGTGGGAATGTTTCATAGATTTTTCAGGAGAGATGATTGTGTGTTTAAGAGTGTTTTTGTGTGTTTTCTCCGCTCATGAACATCCCCGTCAGTCACAGGCTTATGATTTTGCCAGTTAATCTTCCTTAAACTACAACACTGATTTTTTTTATTTTTTATTATAATTTTATCATGTAACCTCTCGCCATCTCACCAAAGAAGTTCAGAACTTTTAAGGGGAAGCATTTATCAAACACACACTCGCTTCTCATCTCTCCCATCACACACATATAAAACACCTTCCGCTTACACCCCCCTGATGTCTTGGTTCATGCTGTGCATGCAAGAGTGACTAACACATACACACTCACAATGTTTCAGCAGGCAGCAACAGGAAAGTAGGAGATGGGGATTTTAGTGACTCATTAATTCCACCTAATTATTCTCCATGACATCCATTTCTGACATTTCCTCTTAGTGTTACAACTCACTGACCCTAAACGTGAGCCCAGCGCAAACGGCTCTCTACTGAGCTCAATCCTGTGCTAAAAGTGTTTTGACCCAACAAACACAGCGTTGACAATTAAAGACAGGTCACGATGGCCAACTAGCCTCCCAATGACTAACTAAACTATCTGTGAGCTCCTCGATTTGTTTATTCATTTAAATTATTATATTTTTAAGTATTGTGAGGGGTTCTGCAACACTGACCTAAATCTGATTATAATATGGCATTTGTAATATTTAAAAATCAATAAATATTGATATGCACTGTGGTGAAGCACCCTGAAAAAAATAGATAAGTGGTTACAAACAAGGTATATGGGGCTGTATTAAAACAAACAAATAAAATAGAGCAATGTTCAACGTAATTTGTTCGTTTAAATTCAGCTCATATAAATTGTTTCCAACCATTTACCTTAAAACCTTACCTTTTTTTTCAGTGCAGATTAGCATTGGATCTTCCTTCAACACTGACTTTTGTATTAAACTGAACTGAATCAAATTTAAAGCAACTGTAACTACACTTACATTCTGCTGCCTGCTTGATATATGTTGATAATCTCCCACAAAACAAAAAAAGTCTTTCTGATTTTTTTTTAATTCTTTCCCTGTTTTATCCTTATAAACTGGCTTTGACACACTCTATTGTATAAAGTCCTGTAGAAATAAGTGACTTGACCTAATACTACATACACAATAAAACTATAAAGGGTACTAGTAGTCATTTTTGAACACTAGTTCTGTAATACTGCCTGCTACCAGATATAAAACAGAAAAAAAAATGATGATGATGATGATGATGATGATGTCTTCCGAAATCACAATATCTTGAATATGTACTTATTTTGAATTACTGTTAGACCATTACAAGTATGTTTTATATACTATGAATATGTGCAGCATTAAAGTAATCTGAAAGTAAAACATTTAACATGTTACTTAATACGGTCATGTGTCCAACCAGCGTCAGTTGCAATTATTCGCTGTCATTTGCAAATCCTCTCCCATGGCCTCATGGGACAATAGAGTGTCAATTATATATGCACTATAGTATTTGTCTCCATAACACCTATTATTTACTTTAGAAAATGATGGTTTATCCTCTGGGGTCATACAAGTTACCACTGTAATCCCTCTCTGTGGTTTTTGAAGTGTTCAATGTTTTATTACTAACTTGTTTGTGTCCATCTGATGAAAAAAATCATAAACATCCAGGCCAGCATGAGGGTGTGTAAAGGATAAATATTTACATTTTTAGATGACATAAAGATGAATTTGACCGATAGCACCATTTTATTATTTTATTCTATTATATCTTCCAACAACAATCATATAGTGAAAATCAGATAGTTTGACAGATATTGTTGGGATCCAGGTTAGCCAAAACAAATGACTGACAGCATATTTAAACAGTAAAAACTATTTCAAAGAAGCTGTGTTATTTTATATCTTCATACTGAGTATTACCTCGCATTAGAGCTGCACAAAATTGGAAAAATCTAACATTGCAATATTTTTTTTTCAATATATATTGCAATCTAATACAATTTCACCAGATGACTTGATAATGTCTATTTGGAAAGAATTAATCATTTTAGATTGATTGAGATGATTCTGTAGAGAAGTATCTGCACAAAATCTAATAATCTACAAGCATAGATAAATAAAATAAAAAAAAATATATAATTGCATTAGTGTTTTATCATAACAGTATTCAGGTACAGTAATTGAAAAATAAAAATAAAAATAATTCAATTAAAATTCATCGTTATTAAAAATACAAATGGTACAATGTCTTGTGCCTGAATGCTTTTAAAATCATAACAGTCACAGACCTCAAAAAACACAGGCAAATGATCAAATATAATCCAAACGCAACATTGCATATCTTGCAGTGTGACTATTGCTAATGATCACTTTGCGATATCGATGCTGAAACGATATATTGTGCACATGATAAGCTACCTCACACGATAAGCTCACTTTGCTTTTGAATTTTTCATGAATAAAAAACATACAGTTAAAAGTTATTAAAGAAAGATAAAACGTTTGTGAAATGGCTGCGACAATGCTTTCTGATGGAAACAAAAGGAGCAATAACATAAAAAGCTTTCACAATCTAATCTACCCAAGCCTAATTATTCAGCCTCCCGTAAGACTGATTAATCAAATAGTCGATGTGGAAAAACAAGACTTGAGGATCATCTTATTCATGATGCAGAAAAGCAGCCAGCATGATTTTAGTGGTGACCAGAAAGAGTGTGAGAGAGACAGACAGGCTGACTGACAGATGGAGACACAGTGACAGAGAGAGAGAGAATGGCAAGTCCCATCACCTTCCTTTTTGATCACGTTCATCAGTTCCCCCTCCCCAGCGCAGCGGAGGGGCTAGATTTACCCAGTTTACCTACTTTCAGTACAACTGAGGAGCCACACACATTGATCTTGGCTGAGAGAGAGAAAGATGAAGAGCAAGTGAGATAGAAAGAAAGACAGTGAGAGAGAAAGACCATTAACTCTGCTGCTGTACAACTGTACAGCTATTGATTGATGGGGGTGATGCTGTTAATATTATTTATGGAGGAGCGGCTCCTCTGCTCTCTGCCTCAGCCACAGCCCATAATAAGCAATAATTGATGGCTCGGGAGACACGACTTCCCCCCACACGACCCCAGAGCAGTGGGAACTAGACGGATGGCCTCCAACGCAGTTATGATTGATATTATCAGATTACATAAGCGGCTGACATGAGGCCAGGCCGGCTAGCTCAAGTGGGGGCATTGATTTTTGATTAGGACGGCACTCAACACATCATAGAGCAGGGAGGCAGGGGGAAAGCGCCCCGCAGGCCTGGATATGGGATGATTATTATGGTATGTCTGTGGCTGCTGCACGGAGACAGTGGCATTTCAGCCGGCCGTGCTGTTGGAGTGTACGTTTGCTACATTAAAGTTTGCATATACAACAAACCAAATTAAGCCCAACTGGAGCCTTTCATTTGACTGATGTAATTGTGCATATGGGGCTGTAAATAGGCAGGCCTGTAGGTTGAAAGTATGCATGTGTTTGTGTCTCCGTGTCCATGCGCGCACAGATATATCAGAATCGAGACACGCAGATGTGTGCATCTAATTATCCCAAAGATAATAACACCACAGCTGTACTATTAGACATCGCACGGTGCACAATGAGCATATCTGAAGTTGCTTTTTGTAGCTTCTCCAACCTCAAGCCTGTAGTTGCTTGAATTAAAGGTGAAATGTGTCATTTCTAATGGAACTGCAAAAATTATGTTTCCAAACAGGTCTCCCAAAGACTGAGCCCATTTGCCACTGATTAAACAAACGAATAGTCTGATCCTAATTTCAAAATATTATAGAATTAAATATATATATATATATATATATATATATATATTCTATTGTTGAACACAAAAGAAAACAATGAATAAATGTTGGTAACTTAAGTGTCGATGATTTTATCATTTACCACTTTTATCCAAAGCAGCTTAAATGAAGAAAATAGAAAGGGAAAAAGAGCAATGATATGCAAGTGATGTGACGCCCTGCTAGACAAACAAATATACACATACAAAAGGTATGACGTGTGTTCTTTTCAACTCATTAAAGATCACTGTCTTTGCCATATTCTAGATCAGGTGCAGAAGTTTTGGATAAAATAATTCTCAAGGATGGCAATGATCCAACCTGGACAGAATCAGATTTTGAACAAGGAGTTGCATAACATTCTTTAGATGGTAGGGTCTATAATCTTCCTAATGTTGTATAAGGCAATTATGCTGGACCAGAGTGGAAATGTTTCTTAATGACATATCCTAGCAATACCATATAGATAGATTGAAGAGAAGTGGTCCAAGAACTGAGCTCTGAAGCACCCCAGTATCTAGATATTGTAACTTGGACACCTCACAGCAACTTTAAGGCCATTCCTAAAAGGTAATACTTGAACCACTAGAGTGCAGTTCAGGAGATTGGTAATTTTTCATGAGGGTTGACTAGAACATCTAGCATATCAACCATATCAAAGGCAGTAGACAAATCTAGCAAAATAAATATGGAAGATCTGGAAGCTGGTCTTGTAAGTCAGGCTTCAACAACCCAAAGCATAGTTTAATGTCTGCTTCTGAAGCCAGGCTGTTTGCAGTCCAGGAGCTTGTTCTTTGTGAAAAAGACTTCAAGTGTTTTTGCAATAAAGTAAAGAAAGAATAGCAGATTTTAGTTTTGTTTTGCAAGATGTATTTCTGGTTTTTAAAAAAATATTTATAAATAATTAAAATTTTATTTAAAAATACATATTTAATTATTCATTCATTCATTTTCATTTCGGCTTAGTCCCTTTATTAATCTGGGGTCGCCACAGCGGAATGAACCGCCAACTTATCCAGCATATGTTTTACGCAGCGGATGCCCTTCCAGCTGCAACCCATCTCTGGGAAACATCCATACACACCCATTCACACTCATGCACTACGGACAATTTAGCTTACCCAATTCACCTATACCGCATGTCTTTGGACTTGTGGGGGAAACCGGAGCACCCGGAGGAAACCCACGCCAACACAGGGAGAACATGCAAACTCCACAAAGAAACGCCAACTGACCCAGCCGAGGCTCGAACCAGCGATCAGCGACCTTCTTGCTGTGAGGCGAACGTGCTACCCACTGCGCCACTGTGAGGCCCATATTTAATTATTTTTTAAATTAAAAAAAACATATTTATGTTGATCTGCACAAGTTTACACAGCTATCTTTGTAAGAAACTGCCACAGACATTCTATTATTTTTATACTGACCTAAAAATATTTGCTATTCACTTAAACTGAACCTCCTCCTAAAATAAATCAAAAGTACATGGTTGATACAATTGTTTTATACATTAGTGGGAAAACAATTAAGCTGGCATGTTATACTGTGAAATATTAGAATTTAATAAATGTTTGGATTTTTGCACATTACTTCAGTCCATTACTGTGACATGATTCTTTCAATACTCGCATATTATTATTTTTTTGCTCCTAGAGTTTCTTGGATTGTTGTTGTTGTTGTTGTTGATGTTGATGTTGTTGTTGTCACAACAGAGAAAACTGTATTTTTGTCATGATAAGTGTTCATCTTAAATAATATTTTGTAACTTTAAAAATACATTTTCTTTTAATTCAAATCAATTTAACGAATCATTGAGACTGTTGTTCCAACACATTTTTAGTTGTGCCACTTTATAGCCACTGATCAATAATATAACTTCACATTGTCTTTTGATTTTTTTTATATGTTTGATGACACTCGCATATGTTATTCCTTTTCAGTCAGAAATAACAAGCTTTACATGTAAAAATAATTTCTGATAAAAAACCCTAATGGAAAATGGGCATTAAAGACATTTTAGCCTTTACCCATGATCCTCTGCTTGACCCAAGCAACAGCTGGATGACTCTGTGTGGGACCACCATGACAGGCAGTGGCCATTAACGTGTCATTTCCTCCTCCTTTTATCTGAATGAAGAGTGACCTCTCCATTTGACCCCAGCTATCATAACATCCTCTGTTTAAAAATGGAGGCTATTCACTATGGAATAACAGTTATCAAACTGCCCAGAGGCAGCTCTCATCAGGCCAGTGATTAGAAATGATCACAAAAATGAAAAATGAATGGAAAATTAACCCCAAAATGAACTCTCTCACTCTTAAACACAGCCATCTCTCTTTTTCGTATTTTCTCAAGCCCCCCATTTACTCATACACACACTCAGACAACGATCAGTCAGATGACTCAGTTGTGATCATCTTCATGGTCCTTGTGTTTTGCTTGGGGGTCCGAAGAAATTTTAATTGGTCACAGTATTAATAGCTCTAAAGCCAGGTGGCAATTCCAAATTTTTAAAAAACCTATAAAACATTCATTTTCATTCATTTTCTTTTTTGGCTTAGTCCCTTTATTATTCTGGGGTCGCCACAGCGGAATGAACTGCCAACTTATCCAGCTTATGTTTTACGCAGCGGATGCCCTTCCAGCTGCAACCCATCACTGGGAAACATCCATACACACTCATTCACACACATACACTATGGACAATTTAGCTTACCCAATTCACCTATACCGCATGTCTTTGGACTGTGGGGGAAACCGGAGCACCCGGAGGAAACCCACGCCAACACGGGGAGAACATGCAAACTCCACACAGAAATGCCAACTGACCCAGCCGAGGCTCAAACCAGCGATCGTCTTGCTGTGACGCGAGAACGCTACCCACTGCGCCACCGTGCTGCCCCCCATAAAACATATAAATATAAAAAAAATGTTTGGATTCCCTGAGGCGATATTATAAAAAAAAAATATTAAATGCATTGTATTTTTATATGGTAAGATTTTCTTAAAGCTGTACATGTTGCAGAAATATACTTCTGCCAACTGCCTAATAGGACTTGGATTGTATTCAACATATTGTCAATACTCTTATACAATATTATAAATTATTCATTCATTTTCTTTTCAGCTTAGTCCCTTTATTAATCTGGGGTCGCCACAGCGGAATGAACCGCCTACAATATTATAAAATTATATAATATAATTTAGCATGACAAAATAAACCATTTATAGTTTATTAGTTATATTCGAGCCATTGAAATATGATAATGCTCAGGACAGGATAGCCTTAATGGACCAACTGTTCTGCATCAGAGTATAAATGACACCTCTAACCTTTCACAACACGCACGCACGTGTTTTTGAAAAATTTCAAATTTTATAATCAGTCACAACCTTACTCGTGAACCAAACCCTCACAAAAAAAACCCCCAAAAAAACATTCAGCTTTTAAAAAGTTATGTATTTTCTTTATGGGGACCAAAAATCATCCCCATAAGGTCAACAATTATTTAAATTATTTTATTTCATTAATTAAAAAAAATATCCAAAATGTACCAGCTATAGCATGTGCTGCAGTGACATGGGTTGCACAAATTTCTCAATGTGCAGTTGTGTAGAATACTATATGATCATGCTGATTTGAAATGAAAGTGTGTGTGAAAACTATATATAAAGTGAACAGTGAAAGAAAACAGTGTGGTAAATGTGTGAGTCTATACATGATGTTAAGACTGTGATGGTGTATAAGTGACTCTTTATGCGTGTATATGTGTGTGTGTCTGAACCACACTCATGAGTTCTTGATTAATGTCTTCTCATCATTTCTCTGACACCTTTTTTTCAGTTCTATATTTTACAATCAACAAATTCTTTTAATTTTTAACTACTCATGTTTAACTTGTATTTTCTGCACTGGTTTGTCATTCACATGGCTTAACAGAGATGCACTGGAACTGGAACTAACTGCATTTGTGTTTATTCAATAAATGGCATTAGATTTTTATTTGCGCAGTTCATAACATTAATTGAATACAAATAATGGCCAGGTTTCTGTTCCGGCATCATGAGAGCTGACCCTTGGCTGACCACCGAAAGAGAGACAAGGCCCGAGCTATGCGCCACCTCACACATTAGTAACTCTCTCAGCTTGTAATAAGAGCAGGTATTCATAACCATAATATTTCCCACATTCCAACTAGGTAACGTCAATTCAAAGCAGCGTACAAAAAGAAGTCATTGAGGGAATGTTGTTTCAAATTTTTTAATTTCCAAAATGTTTTGGTCGCACAGAGGTGACACTTAGTCTGTGAGAAGGTGAGAAGAGTGGACTTAAATATGATTGATGGCTTTTTTTTCCGTAATTACATTCCAAACATTACACTGTGAAATTGAGTGGTGGTGTTGCTTTACTATTCACTGAGTGAGCACAGCTGGAGCTACTAATAAATTCATTTCTTTCATTTTCTGATATGCTTGATCAAAACACATTTCAATTATAAGTCATTAAAGGGATAGATCATCCAAAAATGTAAATTTACTCATAACAGTAGAGGCATTTACTTACCCTTAAGTGATTCCAAACCTGTTTGAGTTTCTTTCTTCTGTTGAACATAAAATATATTTTGAAGAAAGCTGAAATCCTGTAACCACTGACTTCTATAGTACACAAATACCAAATCCAATGGTTACAGGTTTCTTCAAAATATCTTCTGCCTTCAACAGAAGAAAAATAGTCAAACAAATTTGAAAACAAGTGAAGGCTGAATAAATGATGACAGCATTTTCAGATTCGAGGGAAAAGGAATGCTAAAAATAAATTATTTAAAACAAACCAACAACAAATTATACATAATATATGAACAAACAAAATAAAATTATATAAACGAACAGTATCTGGAGAATGTGACTACTTACAGTGTCTTTATTAAACTTCTGTGATCAAATCTGATTGATGTAAACATTGTTTGCTGAATATAAGCTTATCTTAAATCTGTTCTTATTAATAATAAATAAATGATCTTAAACAGATTCAGAATAAATCACACAACTCATATGTATTTAACAATCTATTCATTGTATAAACATTTTAAAGCATCAGAGTTTTTAGGTGAATCAACATTAAATGGAGCGTCAGTGCGATGACAGAATTTTAAAGTTGGTGTGAACTAACAATTTAAGGTTTAAGACGCCTTCAAGAAAAAATGCAAGACTCAAATGTTGAAGTCAATTTGAGTCCAGTGGTTTATTGTGTAAGTGCAGAAATGATTAATTTGGACATGATTGGGTTTAATTCACCCCACGATGACTCACAAATCAGCCTCTATGGATTATCTGCTCAAAGGATCTATTGTGCTGAGTTGAGGGTCATGATATTGGCCTGAACTCTAAAATTTATACCACTGAACTAAAAGGCTTTACTACATGTGTTAATGCAATGCATAATGCTTTTAAAGAGCACATTTTAGAACATTTCACCTTTAACACAACTGTGTTCATCACAGGGGATAATTGCTGGCTTCTACAAGCTATGAACAGGATCTTTGACTTTAGGTGCAGCTGTAAAGATAGTCAGTCAATTACTGACGTCAATTAAAAAATTGACATGGAACATAAATGTGCATTAATCATTCTCTAATCTCTCTGAGATGATTATTAAATTCGAAAGTTTCACATTTGCATAGAAAGCAAGGCCAGGACAAAGCTTCATGAGTCTGAGCACAGGCCTGTTCCCTGCAAGACGTTCTGTATGATTAATGACCTCCAATTAAAGGTTGGATGACAGATTTGACATTCATATGATGCGGTCCCTGAAGACAACTTCTCTCTCTTTTTCTTCAGCTCACACAAACTCATCGTCTGAGGCAGTGCTGCCTCAAAACATCAGCGCCGACAGATCTAAAAAATGCTGGACGTCAAACAGCTCAACATTTTTCCTTAGTCAACAACATCTATTGATGTCCAAGTGGACAGGCTGTCAAATAGAGACAGAGAGGACTGCAATGCTGCAACTTTAAAACCCCAAACTGAAGACTAAACTGAAAAACAGACAAGGCAAATGATCGAATGATGCAAAAAATACAATACCAATTTACACATACCTGGACACATTGTAAAGAAACATTAAGGGGTTTTAACAACCAACAGTCATTTGATACAATAAAATTACTTTGTATACAATTTTACATTGTCCCTATATTATCAAAAAATACCTGCATGTAATCACACCTGCAGATAATTTCTGTAGTAAACCTTACTAACCCTGCTGACTCATTTCCATCCCTTAAAGAGACAGTTCAGTCCATTTTCTGTTGAACACAAAAGAGGATATTTTGACAAATGTTATTAACCTGTAACTGTTGACTTCCACAGAAAGAAAAGCAATACTGTAAAAGTCAATGATTACAGGTTTCCAATATGTTTTGAAATGAACCTGTGTTAAACAGAAAAAAGAAACACAAGCAGGTTTGTGTGACAAATGCTTCTGACTCCATCTTAGCCATTAATTAGCATTTAGTAAACCAACAAGGACCACGGCTTCAGTTAAAAAAAGCTTTAAAAAGTAGTGTCATGTCTTAATGAAACGCTTGCACTTTGGATGAGCTGAGGGTGAGTTAATTAACATTAAATTTTCATAAAAAAAAAAAAAAAAGTACTAATGTACTAAACTCACTTCCCTAATCTCACCTGCATCCTAAATCAAGAGCATTCTTTGTGATATGTCAACAAAATAAGTACAGTTTAGCAAACAATTAAATTCTGAAATTAGTATAGTACAAGCATCTAATACAACCATGAGCTCAGAGTGTATTCATTTCCTTTAATAATTTAAAGAAATAGTTCACATGTGACCATTCTTTGATTCAGCATTGCTTGACGAGTGTCTGTCTCTCTCTCTCTCTCTCTCTCTCTCTCTCTCTCTCTCTCTCTCTCTCTCTCTCTCTCTCGCTCTCTCTCTCTCTCTCTCTCTCTCTCTCTCTCTCTCTCTCTCTC
>CAIGQW010053631.1:7606504-7616591 GCA_903798125.1 Danio choprae
ATGTAATTGCATCAATACACCTAATATTCCCAAATAAATGGATGGAAAAGTGAAAATCCACAAATGGCTCAAGGCTTGCTAGAGAAGCTGCAACATTTCTGTCAAACTACTGTAACAAAACCATTCTGAAACGTATTTCAGCCTGTCTGGAAATCTGTTGGCCTTTTCGCCACTTCAACAATAAAAAAAAAGCATCTTGCTCAGCTTCTTGCAGTAATAAAACGGCGGGTTTGTGTGGTTGCTATTGTGTCTATTCATTGAGTTATTTTCTCAGCTCTCTGACGTATTACCCAACAGCTCAATCCATCTGCTTTGGGGCGATTTCCTCTCTCACCGGATATCTGAATGGATCACACAATAATCTCTCCTGCCCTCAAACCATACGCACAATGATTATTTTGTCTTCAAACATCTCTGACAGGAAAAATTAGTAATCATCATGGTGAGAGCAGGTGTTTTTCTTTCCCTGCTTTTCTTTTCTTTCTCTTTTTTTATCCCCTCCCCAGAGCACCGACACAGATGCTTGTGTACAAGGCCAGTATTGATTTTTAAACCATTTGACGCGAGCTGAATAAGATGGGAGAGAGGGGAGGCTTTAGCCATGAGCTTTTTTATCAATCAAGGTGTCAAAGCTGCTACTAAATTCGATTCTTATTTATCAGAATTGCCTGGTCGGACAGAGTGCCATGCACAACAGTCACAAATCTTCACGCAAACTATACCATAACTCACCGTCTTAATCCAGCGCAACACGACTTCATCGCGGGTGCCAAGATGATTGACTTAAAAACAAATCCAGCATTATTGCCATGTTCTAATATGATGTGATCTGGACTCAATCAAATAAGTAAAGATCTTCAACAGCGATGTAAGAGCAGGTAAACGGGTTAAAACGATTATGACGGGGTCAAAAACAGGGTTTAGAATTTATTAGCAATATTAAAGCACATGTAAACGGCAAAGTTTGTTCTTGCTGTCTGTCTGGGAGGCATTCGTGTAACACGTTTACCGAGAAACAGCAGCACACAAATCGTAAACATGTTCGCGTGTCAAAATTTGAAGCCCAAAGGTCAGGACTAAGCTGTAATTTGCCCACACTACAGGCTGATGAACAGGGAAACATTAGTTTCCATCTGATCATACGTGCCTGATTACCTTGTGTACCAATCAATTTCTGAGTGAGTTAAAACACCAGCACCAAACAAAGGACAGAGATGGAGGATAGTAAATAAAGCTGGAGTCTAAAACACATGAATCACTGTGTTATTACATTCCCACACCTCTCTTAACAGGTATTGATCACAGAGTGTGCTTGAAATATAGGTTGCATTGTTAAAAGACAGCACGGGTGAGATTTGATAGAGGTAAAAGCGCGATCAAAGGCAATAAAGACAAAGGCCTAAGCACCAACACACAAAGGAAACCTAGAAAAATCAAAGTTTCACATTTTAATAATACACTCATAGATACAAGAAACAATTTTTTAGGTAAGCTCTGAGATGTATCATGGTATCTTTTTTTATTAGTAAACTCTATTATTCTACTCTAATAGAAAATACCTGTTTGGACTGAACTGCAAGATGTTATAAATTCATTTCAAGACAAGAAATTGTTCACCATTTAAGATGAATAGCACCTGCCTTTGTGAAAATGTATCTTCAAAAGTGATTTAGCTAAAATCTCCCTCTAGCTACTAAAATGTAAAAAATGGATCAACAGGGGAAAAAACGGCAAAAATTATGAATGAAATGTCACATCCGAATGCAATGGTGAAATGAGGGTGATCAATCTAAGGCGCTTATGACGCTGAACAGAGCGGAGAATAGAATTGAACCTGTGTGTTTTGACAGCTTTGATTGGATTAAACACTTGCTAATGGGATCATTTTTCATGGGAAAAGGTATTCCTTTAAAACAGGGCAATCAATTATTATGAATTATACATAGCTTGAGTCAAAGTCAACCATCATTAAAACATCTCATTATCATTTTCTTCATTTTCTCTCTGAACAGAGAGGAGGGAAAAAGCAAAATGATAAAGATACTATCTTTATGTTAAATATATCAGTGTTTGTACATGTTTTAAAGATAGAGTAGGATATTTTACCTATATATTTGCATTATGTACAAGCACATATATTATATTATATTATATATTATATTGAGGCATTGTTCAGTATAACAATAGTTTCTACACAAACATGTTTTGTCAGACATATTTAGAATAATAATAATTTGATGACATATCAAAAGAATCAACTGAATTTTAAAATCTTTATACTTCATTTTATACTTCACAGCACTAGGTAACAGCCATTTGTCTGCTTTTTAATGATTTTAAATATAATAAAATAAAAATCTGTATGATCACATTCTTCTATTTATATAAGTACATGTATATTCTTATATTTTTAAAGAAATGTTACACTGAATGATAATTCTATTTAACACTATTTCATCCATATTTGGACATTTTAACAAGTTATTTGAAACATTTAAACATAAATAAAAAAGTAGATGTTTTTATTATTCTTGCCTTTAATCTCTTTTTATTAATGTCAGATGGCAGAGCCTGAGTGTGTTATTATGTTCTGGTTATGTTATGTGTGTGCGTATATACGCGCGTAAAGATTCATTTGAAATATTTTCCGCTGACTGATGCATTAGTGTCAGGATTTTCCGGTTTCATCTTTCATTGAGCAGACCTGCGTGCACATTTCTGTGGGTGTATATGCATGTGTCAGACGGTCATGCCGGTGTGTCAACACAACACCAAACACTTAACCATGACATCATTTGACTAGGGGTTATTGATGGTGATTTTTAGAAGGTCAAAGTGGCCTTGTTTTCTTTGCGTGTCTCCTCCGCTGCTCCTGGACTGTGAGCTTCTCTTATGCCTCCATTAGGCTGATGGATGTGGAAGGCATGCAGGCCAGAGAGGGAGATGGTCGACTGGTTTTAAAACAAAGGGAAACCCACAGCACTGATTGGAGGGTTATGGCCAATGACTGCTTTTACAATAAAAGATGCTGTTAGGGAGACTTTTTGCTTGAAAAGATACCACACACATACTGCATAACAGCCCAAAACCACACAGCATAAAAACAGACACACAACTAATGGTAAAAAAATGACAACCTGTTTAGTATAGTACAGTTAAAGGGGTCCTATCATGTGGGGGACGAGGGGGAGCTTTTTTTCCAGATTATTTACATTACACCAACATGTTTCTCCCTGGCAAAAACTGCTTGATTAATTTTGATGAAGGCCCGCCTAATTAAAAACTAAATAGGTTGTAATTGGTTAGCTGTCCAGTCCAATGTGATTGGCGAGAAGCCAATGTTTCAGTACTGCCACGCCCCTTGCCAAAGCAGCAAGTTCTGTCTGTTTCACGATTGGATGAAGATTAAATCTTACCAGTGAGTACGTTTACATGGACACCAATACTCTGATTTTAATGCAATTAAGACAATACACTGATTAAAAGTCTACCATGTGCACACACAGCAGTCGTCAGGCATTTGATGACAAACAAATGAGAATGGCTTCAAGCTAGAGAACAAATTTTTGGTGCGAGCAGGAAACAATGACTATGTTAAATGCTATGCTATCCAGTACCTCCGAGCTTGTTTCAGGGGCATAAATGAAAATCTAGTGAATGAAATGGCAGAGGTGATCTGTTAGAATTTGTATCCGGCGTTGTCTGTTTGCACAATAGTCATGTAATGACTTTAATCGAACTATGTCCGATAACATGTAAAACTGGAACATGAAAGGAACATTCAAAAAGCAACTCATGTAAATATCTTAATCATATTTTTGTCTTATTCTGATTAAGGCAAATTATTAGATTACTGATGTCCTTGTAAACGAAGTCAGTGTTTTCAATGAAATAATGTTTATTTTGGGTAGCAGACATTTGAACACACATATGTTAAACAAAACATTTCTGTTTGTAAAATTAAAACTTCCATGTAGTTTGGGAAAAAGTTAATGAATGTACATGTTTGTAAATCCAGCAGCTCTAATCTCTCCACTGTAGTGCAGACTAACATGATGGTATCATATTACATATCAACTAATGTGATTATTATTAAGCTGTAACAAATTAAGCTAAATTAATTAAAACATATTTCACACTATAACATATTTCACAGTATAATCACTCTGAGCTGATGATATTAAAGTAGGGGACCAGACAGAACCCTTGCACACGCAGACATTGAAAGACATATCAGAGTGATAGCATTGTTGTTTTGCCCCTCCCCACCAACCAACAGTTTGTATTTCCATAGGTGATATTTATTTTAATGATCTTCTAATGGGCCACTTTGTGCCATCATAAACCCTGGAAAGCAACACTATAGTCCAAACAATCTGTTTGTTTTAGTTCTTGAAAAAGGTATATGTGTGTATATCTTCTTTTGGAGTGCACTTTGAGATTTGTAACTTTGTATATCGTTTTCGTGCCCAAACATACACACCTTATACTGACTGAAATTAAAAAAAAATAAAAAAGCATAATAGGATCATTTAAAAATGAAAAAGAAAAAACAAGACTTATAGTGTCTCTGAATAAAACAATGCAGGCATTGACAAGAAGAATGTTATAACTGGTGGGATTAAATGATCCCAGAGTATCTATTTCGCACTCAGTCAAGGCCAAGTAAGTCATTTCAGTAATAATATTTTGAAAATCTGAAGTCTTAATAAAATGTTGAAAAGTGAGGACAAATGCAAACACACTGTACAGTAAAAGATATGCACAGAGATATTTCAAAGTTATTTAGCAGAGCAGAACTGCAGTATGAATTTCCTGCGATTCCAAGGATAAAATTCTTCTTAGGTATAAAGGAAATTATAGTAATGCAATTGATCCTGAATTCTGATTGGTTATTATTGGGTGTCAGTGAATAGTAATGCAAAGGTCTAGTGGGGGTAATGGGCAAGAAGCAAGTGCTTTTGTAGTGGCCTTGTGAGTTACAATACGCAGGTCTTTTTATTCCAGACACACTCTCTTCCAGCCCAAAAGCATCCACCAAGCATGACCATAACGCATAAAACACTGCTGCCTGGCTCCGCTGCTCGGCCATTATAACTGCCATTAGAGAGCAGGCCTCACAAAGAGCATCAGAGAGGCTCATTGATTCAACTGCTTAGTCCAAATCACGCACTGAAATGATCCGAATAATTCACGACACGCGTCTCAATGCGCACCAGCAAATTGGCATATTAGCAGTACATTGTGCGTGGGGTGGTTTTGGAAAATCTGTGCTGCTGCATGTATCTACACTTCAAAATGGCCCAAAAGAATGTGAAATAAAAATAAAATTTAATGGAAAAAAATTTATGAAAATAAGTAAAACATTTTAAAATGTTATAAACAATTATAAACAATTTAAGCCATGAAGAACCACTCAGTAGATTCCAAATGTTGCTTTTGTGCACACGAAGGGCCTCAAAGATTGCTCTAAACAAAACAATGTTTTTAGTTTCAACCAAAACCACATATGTTTGGACTATTTTTGAATTGTGGATATTTACAACAGTATGAATTATCCAAAACTGTCCCACAAAAAAAAAAAAAAAAAAAAAGTGACCATATGATGAATTTATTCTCAATTCCCAATGGAGCAAAAGCATCTAAAAAAAAAAAAAAAAAAATTTTTTCTCTAAAACACAAAGTTCCAGCTCTTGATTACAGTTGGCTGAGCCAAGTCCAAAGCCATTGAGAGTAAATAAGAGTAAATTACTCTTATGAACCTATACCTATGACCACATTGCATCAGCATTATTATTAAATGTATTATGTTTCTGATGTTTCTTATGTTTTTAAATTATTTACTGATTTAGGAGTGTGAATATTGTCGTCATCTTGTTTGTTTAATTCACCTTTGCGTGTGTGTGTGTGTGTGTGGATAGTTTCCTAAGTGCATAGGTAGTATTACTTAAAACTACACCCACATTTAGTCATATTATTTCACCCAATAGTATGTCATCATTCTTGAACACAAAAATATTTTTTGAGGAGTATTGAGGAGTATCCAACATTATAGGAATCTTATTTTTGCATTAAATAGAAAAAAAACTCTTTTTCTAGAAAAACTTGTAAACATAATGATCAAACTCTGTTGAGAGATAAACAGATGTAAGTGTGTGAAGAAATACCAGAAATACCATACCACACACACTTCCATCTCTCGCTCAGGCCAAATTAAAGTTTGGGGAAGGATTTAATTTAATAGTTGAAAAAAGGGAATGTATAAACACATAACACATACATTTTGTATATATTGTCATATATTTATTACATGTATTGTGTTTACCATTTTAGAGAAGCAATAAAACCTGTTAAGGCAGTTTCTATGGGGGAACACAGTTCTAACAATTACATTAAATGCCTAAACCCACAGTAAATTATCCTTCTTGCGGCTTATTGCTTTTTTTATAAGACCTGTTTATTATATTTTTTTATAATTTTATAGGTCATAATTTGCCAGATAATATGAAAGTGTAAGAAATAGAATTAAAGAAACAAACATGGACATTTTTTGTCATGACAACAACCTAAACATCAATAAATATTATAATAAATACTTATATTATTTCTTTACGACAACTAAAAATCACAGATTAGGTTAGGGTACCAAACATGAAAGCAAGGCAGTAAAAAGTTCACATTGGAATGAGCAGCTCATATTTGTGTCTATTTTTTAATATAGATTCCCTCTAGTAGTATTCCAGAGCACCTTTGCAAAAATACTAAAAACAGACACACCACCTTTGCAAACTGAGATGCTTTGTTTTTCAGTGAGGTAAAGGGACCTGGGCCCTTCTTTCTTTCTCTCTTTCCAATTCTTTTTCACCCCCTCTCTTTTTTTCTTTCTTTCTCTTGCCTTGTTGAATTCAATACAGGTCCACTTTAATTAATTAGCCCTAAATAAATAATGTGGGAGCAGCCTATTTAGAGGTTTTTATTCTCCAGACATAAAAGTCATTAATTATAACACTCGGCGCAAGAGAGTCTGATAAGAGACACTAAGTGCTACTTCAACTCCAGGCAGCACATGTCCACCTGAATATCAAATTCAGAATACGGCACGACAACACAAACAATGACAAACAGCGGCAGGAATCACTTAAGTCATACTCTGATATCATTCTTTGTGTCTGTGTGTCAAAAATCAATGTTAAAATGTTGTTGGAAGGGAATAATGGAAACGGATCGGGAGTCGGCAGTCAGAATCACTCTTGTTTGTTTGTGAGAGGCTGAGGAGACAGGTGAGATTTGCCCTTATTACCAATGTCAGAGATTCGATTAGGCAGCAGGAAAGCAAATGATCCCAATGAACTTGTGATTAATCCGGCTAAGGTCTATTCACTAATGTAGCAGAATGCATTAAAGGCATAAGCTAATGGGGACAGGACATCAATTCAGATACAAATGAACCGCATTTGCATCGGGCGCTTATTGACTGCTGTAACAAAACGAATTACAAAAGGTAATCTACTTATGAACCGCCCGTATGGATGAAGCATGATTTCCTCCATATCTGTGCTTCCGTTAAGAATCAGGCCGGGATTTGCCTTTAGAAACGATTTACTCTGTCAATGCTTGTTGATTGACAAGACTGAATGTGAAATATATGTCTGCAAAGATCGATAAGGTCTGTTCTGTTTGCCCAGATTTTTTTTTTCGTACAAAGGTATCAAGATGAGTTGGAAATACCAGCTGCAATATACATGCATACAGTGTGGTCCAATGTTTATGAAGGAAGTTTCCTAAGTAATATTGAGTGCATTAAGCAATACGCTTTTTAAACAAATTTGACAAGTACTCCACTCTTAGTGTGACATGACCATTTAATCACTTCTGAAATCAGGTATGCTTCAATTTAATGATCAACTTGAAGGTTTTGCTAATTGAATAAATAAGTAAAACATTGTTTGTTTTTTATCTGGCTGACTACCATTTCAATTACATTCATCTACAAGCTGCAATTAATCATAAGTGGAATGAATCTTGTTCAAAATTTGATGTGACTTACATTTTACCAATTTAAGCTAATATTGATTGTGTAAGGCCATCTGCTTAAATTGGATCACTTTCCACATCTGCAGCATCCATATTTTGTTAAACATGCCATTTAAAATGAGACCTTTCACATTCAAGTAAGGCCTTTCTCCATCTGCCTTTTGTACAGTCAGTCTGAGAAATCTTTTTTCTGGTTTCTTCTCGCAGAATGTCATTTCAGCCACCAGTCAATGATTTGCAGATTCGACGAGATGTTTTCCGCCGTGCCACTTCATCTCAGACTGCGTCTCTGGCACTACCTCTTTTCCGGATGCCTTCCTCCTGACAACTTCTACTGCGGGATGAAAGACAGCGCTTTAATCCTCGCTTTGTTCTGCTGCACAGACGGACATGAAAGAGCTCTCGGGTGGATTGCTCTCCTGCGAGTCCCCTGGCAGTGGGACGGTCCGGAGAAGACGGTCTTATCAATAATACCACGCTCTTAACGTGGGGGGCTTAGTGCAGGGGAAATATTCCACAAACCGACAGGAATCTATCTCGCCTCTCTTTCCCAAGGTCCCTCTGGTAATGACACTTTTGCGAGCCTGTCTAATACCACCTAGTAAGTGATTCTTTTGGAAACGCAGGAGGGGGAATGGGAAGGAGGCTAAAAACCAAGTACGAGAGCACGGTTCTATTTGATGTTTCGATCGGGGATTGATCTAGGTGGAGAAGCAGGGATGGAGAAAAGGGGATTATTGGCTTGCAGAGATGCGTTAGATGTAGGGAATCTGTGAGAAGTGTTGCAAAGAACTGCCGTTTCCACACAGATTCTGAACTGCTCATGAACTCTCCGCAAAAAGCACCTGTGTCCATCTGAAGGGGTCTACTGGATGAGATTTGTTTCCCACATACATACAGTACAGTAAAACAAAAGTATATAGAGACCATATTTTGAGCAAGTGAACTGCCAAAAGACAAACAAAGTCATTTGAGGGCCTGAAAATCTACATTTTGAAGATGATTTTCTAAAGAGTGAGCACCATTATCATATACGTATACACTTCAAAAAGCAGACCATAAAACCACTTCAATAAGCAGACCATAAATGTGCAGGTGGATAATATTTCTTGAAAAACTCTTGAACTCTTTTAAGCACCAACTATTGTAAATGCATAATATACTACTGTTTTTGCAGATTTGCTGATTTTTTGAAGACAGTCTACACAAAACCTGTACACAAAACCAAAAGAAAAAAAAAAGATACTTCACAGTTTTTATTACACTGTTGTTGTAAGCATTTTACATAATAATTTAAAGAAATATATGCATAAAACAAAATACTTTATTATTACAAAAATAAGGCCCTTACATTTTTGCACCAATAAAATCTGCCCATATAAGTGGAGAATGGCCAATTTTATATAATGGACGTTGACCATATTGTAATTCCTGCTTTTCTTTAAAGAGATTTTAGACAATTAATATAAATACAATCAACAATTAATACTTTGAATTATTCTTGGCATTTCAACAAAACCTGATGCATCTTAGCAAATAATTTTTCTTAACCACAAATAAAGAAATTGCTGGCTGTATAAATACATGATAGCAGTATGTTCAATTTTGGTTCCAAAAAAATGACATTAAACATTCTTTCCACACAGAAAGGTACACAAACACACAAAAGCAGAAAATCCACCTTCTCAATGACTCGTCTTTCTTTAATAAAGGGCTGTGCAAATGCATCTTTAAAAGCACTGCTGATATCAGTGACACCTCAGATCAGAAGTGACTACAGTAAAATAACACCACAATGCCTTTTAGACTCTTTTTTGGCACGAGAGAAAATTCAGCAAGCATGCCAGCAGGAAGCCAGACATCTGCTTTCAAATGAACATGCTCCACACACACACACACACACACACACACACACACACAGAGGGTGAGACCAGTGTCGTGTTCTCAAATACGTAAGATAGAGTGATTTGTGTGTATGTGTTTATGTGTGTGTGTGTGTGTGTGTGTGTGTGTGTGTGTGTGTGTGTGTGTGAGGGTGTCTGGGAGGTTGTGG
>CAIGQW010053631.1:7643976-7669130 GCA_903798125.1 Danio choprae
CTCTCCCTCTCTCTCACAATTAAAAAGAAAAGGAGGGAAAAAGGCATTTAATAAAACATTTAATCTATGGTCTTGTAATGCCTGAAGACTACCACTGGGTGAAGCTATTTGATCAGTATTTTCCAAAGTACAGTATACAGTTAAAGACAAATTTATTATCTCTCTATGAAATTGTAATTATTTTTCATATATTTTTTATAATTGCTGCTTACATTTTTTATAATTGTTGGTTAACATTGCTAAACGTTATATTGTAATAACAGATTTTTAATGAGTAATTACTTTTGTCTTTGCTATGATGACATATAAAAGCACAAACTATAGTAGTGTTGAAAATACATAACTGCACATATAACTATGTATATACCTATACATAGATTTCACAGCAATTTCCAGGTTAAATTAACATTAGAGATGTAAAAACGCTGACAACTTTCCACATACAAATGGCTGCAGGGGCAGGTGATTTATGAACAATGTCTTTTATTCCTTGACAATACAATGTTACGACCTCAAAACACTTACTTAGTTTAATACATTTTAACATATACATTGCATTCCTGCATTGTAGCATACCCAGTCCAATGTTGATGTAAAATGAACAAGTCCCTTGAAACGGGGCTGCTTTTATTAGCACTGTTGGTTAGTATTAGTGTAGGTTTCAGTAGTTAGTTACTTTAATTTCAAACAACTGAGGATTTCCCCTTTTAGCACCAGTTATTGGATATTTAATTTCTAAACAGCATCAAAAAACATTGTAAAAAACATTGTGCTTTTAACATGTTTCAGGTGAAATTAAACAAACTATTTAATGCCATACACTAGGCATTTTCACATACATCTTATTGAAGCTAAAGGGATCTTTTTTTTATTACTTTTTAAACAAATTCACAAATGCAATGTAGGAAAAAATATGGTTCAGCACGGAGCAGTCACATATTTCCAATTAGCCTGGACTGAAAAAACCCCAAAACAAAAAAATAATGCCATTTTGGGCCCTGAAGTTCATACAATGCAAAGAAAATGCTTTACTTAGAATGTTTGTCTTGTTTCTAGTCCAAACATCTACAAATTCTTAAATCAATAAGCAGTTTCTAAACAAGAAAAAAATATATATACATATATATATATTGTCTCGTTTTCAGAAATAATAAGTCAAAATTAATGCTTACCCCATTGGGTAAGCAAAACAATCTTGTTATTTCTTTGAAACAAGATTATTTTACTTATCCCATTGGCTCACTTAGAACTCACTTAATTTTGACTTATTATTTCTGAAAACAAGACAATATTTTTTATTTATCTAGAAAATGCTATTTGGTTTATAGGAATGTTTAGATGTTTGGACTAGAAACAAGACAAAAGCCTTATTTGCAGTGTATGCTCTAGATGGCACTGTTGTAGCACACCATTACACACAAGTACAGCCTATAGAGACATTGAGCTGATGTCCTCGTTCAAACAACAAACATCATTATTCTAATCACAATCCCATGCTGGGAAATAGGATGGCATGATAATTAATTGTTAGTACATAACTGTGCCAGCAACAGACAGATTGATTGCTTTATTTGGTGAAAGATGAAAACTTATAAGATATCATATGAGGCACGGTTATGCTAGATGGAGAATTTTAGTTCGATTTTTTTGTGGTTTGTTTGTTTTCAAGTCCATTATTTAGAAACATTACGAATGATTGTTCTTGCAACATTTACGCCTGATACTAGATTTCTTTTGTTGTTGTTGTTGTTTATGCACCATATACTGAATCAACCCACTAACTGCAAAACAGAAAAAAATTACCAGCCTTTAAATGAGCAAACAGCAACCTAATCAGATTTTTCTGAGTAATATATTGGCTGAACTTGAAATATGGTCAAATAAATAATGGAAATGTTGATGAGTGGCAAAGAACGCGGTATCATTTCAACAGTCAAACACATATTCATTCATGTACGCTAGCTCATTTTTATAGTCTGCCTCTATGGACCATTTGCTAAAGGCTGTCCAGCAAAAACATTTAAGTAAAAACTCAAAGGATACTTAGGAATGGTGCCATTGTTCTTTCAGTGCGATCAAATGAGCAGCCATTTTTGCAACATAATTTCAGGGAGACACAGCTTCATTAAATTTCCCAATAAAATATTTGCAATAGCTCATTGGCTCTTGATGGTTGTAATAAAGACATGACTGCCTCAAATCTGAAGAGCATTAGAATTAATTTTCTTTTTTTTCACAGATGGGAAATACATTGAGAACACAGAAGAAAACTCTTCCTCTATTAATTCTCAGCTTCACAAATGTGCGGATGGTTACACATTGCTATTATGGAAAGCTTGTGGAATGTTAAAACGTTCACATATTTATCAATGAGCAGATTCTTATTTTCATTTTAAGAACAATAAATGACAGACATTAAAAGTAGATTTATTTCTATATTAAAAAACAAATCAAATTAAAAAAGTAAAAATAACAGCAAGTGTTTGTAAAGTGTTTTTAGGCATCGCAACATCATTAAGACTTTGGGGGAAAAGGGAAATATTTACTTAAACATTAGACACAAGATTAACTTTACTGCAAAGTTTTAAAGATCAAAGTGCATCTTAAAGAATCAGTTGCTTCTGATGTCGTCACTCCAGTTTGACTTTCATAACTGCTGTACATGATCCATAATTTGTACAACACACCATTACTGGCTGTCTGTGAATGTCTACTTTGACCTGCCCTCAAACACCATAGCTTTATTGTTGTCAATACCATGTCAAGATGCTTAATATATTTTACAGCAAAAAAAAAAAATATGTTTCTCCAATATATTCACAAAAGCAAAGTTATGCTTTAGTTATGTATCTTTGTGCACGCACAATAGTCTTGCTACAGTAATCAGTACTACAGGTGTTCTGTCACTGACTTCTTTTTCAGAAATAAAACACATTTGGTTAAGTTGAACAATGAACTCAACCATTCTACAATTCGGCTTTCCGATCAGTGCATTTTACTTTTTTATTATATTATATTATATGTCATTGTAGCACTCAGGTTCGGATGAGGATAGGACATCCTCAAAATCAACATTTGCCTTCACTGTGTTTGCTACTGTTTACCATGATCTTGTACCTTATCACAACTGTACAGCGAGATTACACAATACATGTTCAGCATGCACAACCATTTAGAAAATTCGACAACCATCATATCATGATTCATTTACTATCTCAACCAACCTGAATCGTGAATTTTCAACCACCTGAGTGTATCATTACATACATATAATTACATATCTATTCGTGCATCTTAAATGCATCCGATTGCCCACTGCAACTATATATAGCTGTTTCATTATCTGACTAGGGCTTGAATTGATATGGTAAAATCAATGCTCAAGGCCTTGGTATACTTCAAACTAAACCTAAAAATGGAACTGAAATGACATCATTTCGAACAAAATCCAGTCAAAACAAACTTATTTTTAAATTTGTTTTGCCAATTTTTGGGGGGATTGCATTTTAACTCCAAAACACCTTTGAGCTATCATTGGTCCATTGTGTTGGTGGGTGTGTTCTGTTTACATTTGCCCCTGATTCGATTCTTATTCCACAGAGATCAGACAGCAACAACATCAACATTACAAACTGGTAAGTCAAGTAGCAAAGCTGGTTTTTTAGGAAGCAGAGCAGATGTTTACTGAACTTTTCTTCTCTACAGTTCTTCTTCCCTCTCGCCATTGTTTTTGTGTTCAGGAGTAGATTATACATACACGAGCAACATGATGCGTACAACTCCTTGTTTGAAAATGTTCAAAAACCATCACTCAGCCTTTTAGACTTACTTTTTGCTCTCAAACAAAAAAACAACAAAGTTGGCTCTTCCATTTTATTTGAAGTATACCAGGGCCTTAATGTTAAAGTACCTTCTGAATTAGTATTATTCTAATTCCACTACATTAACTGTGATAGCTAAATTCACTGTAGATCAGATTCAACTAATCTGAATTGACAGATTATATGTGCTAGAAACAAAGTATGATGGGAACATCTTCTGTTAACAAACATACAAATGCAACATGAAAATCCAAAACCGAAACCTGATATAACAGTGGCGAAGTCTCCCAACAGCTCCTTTTGTATTTGAAAGATCTTGTCTATGCAACAACATGTTTTCCATTGGTGTCTTTACAAAAACTTTAAACATCTACATTAATTTACTTTAAACTGCATTGGATGTGATATTACATGATATTTATCATAACCATTCTCAGTTATGAGATGGGCCTAGTTTGCACAATTGCTGAGGAAGTCTCCAGACCTAAAATTCACATTTGAAGTTTTGTTTCCCACATTTGTTTCTTCAACTGTTTAGCTTTTGGCACCTTAAAATATTACCCCTATAGTGGCATTTTGCAGGCGCACACAGCTGTGCTTTGATTTCACACAAACAAACTTAAAAATAGCTGCATCTCCAACAGAGCAAGAGTGACTCTTATCGGCAGTGTATATTGAATATGAGCCTCTTTTTTCAAGTTCATTTCTCTGTAGTCTCAGAGTCAGTGAGAACAGATAAAAGAGAGCGGGCGCCTCTCCCACTGTGATGACCAGCTCCACAAGAACCTCCTACAGCTTAAAACACCACAGAGAAGCCACAGTACAGCCAAAAGTCACTAACTACTTACACTAGAAAACAACACTAAACAGCAGGCAGACTGCGGTCAAGAGAGGGTTATGTACACATTGAGTATGTGTTTGTGCGTGCGCATGTGCAGATCTTTGTCGCTAGTCTGGTAAATTGATTGTGACCTGCACATGACCCTAGCAATGTTCATTAAACCAGCAAAGATGTGTGTGCTCAAGGAAAAAAAAGAGAGATCATGAGGGTTCATAGTGTCACCGTGTCTCCAGCTTCCATGCTTCTCAAAATATTCTGTTTCAATTAAAAACTGCTTTATTGCCCCTCATAACATGGATCCCTACAGCCTCACCAACATTATTTCCGTGAAAAGCGAGCTATATAATGATCACATCAGAGTCGCCTGCTCTGATATGGATAATTATGTCCGTATGACCTACAAAAGGCAAAACGATGCTCAAAGGCTGGAGTCAAAATGTACCACCATCACCCGCGTGACCTCTGATGACCAGCATTACCATGTTAACCATATTCTCAAGGGTCAATTAATGAGGATTGTGATCTGCTGGGATACAAAATCAGCACAGAGATTCTATACAAGCACACACGCCAATTATAAAGTCTCTCGTAGCACATTTACATACACATAAAATACATAAAGATTTGAGTCTTAGGCAAATACAAATTCAAGCATGCACACAAAAGCCCTGATATATGGAGCATGGTCACGCTGAACTAATCCAAAGTGATGTGTGGTTGATTTGTTTCTGGGAAATGACCCTGCATGCAAACATACACCATATGCATGATCTTCTGTCTTCTTGTTAGTAAAAACATAATTACAGAAAAGCCAAACAAATTGTAAAGCTAATTGGAAGTTTAACCCTTTCTATGTCTTTTAATACACTTAAAAAGATATTTTACTTTTGTATTATATTTGTTATACTGCATCTGCAGTGTGTATTGTATTATCACTGAGCTGTATATTAGATGTGTAAAAGAAGCAAATGCAGAAGCATAATTTTAATAAACTTTTTAAAAGCAAACAGATCTGTAACATAACTAAAAGATATTGACATTTCTGTACTCTAATACTTAGGCACTTGTCTTTCCCCCCTCCTTTTTTTTCCATCTCTTTCTTTATCTCTCTCATTGTCGCCCACAGAGACCTAGAGATTAGGAGGTCAGGGACATAACTGTTCTGTGATCCATCTCATGTACTCTACTGTAAGGTGTCTCTGCCATTTAACAGGTCTAGACCCAACAGAAACAGTGCTGGAGAGCAATCGCTATCATTACGAAGGGGTCAGAATTGGGCTAGTTAGGATGTCCTGGTTACTCCTGCTGGTAGAGGATATAATTACAGAAAGAAAACACCACTTATTGACACCCACACAAAAATAGCATCCATTCTAAACAGGCAACATGTATAGCTCAACGATTTCACTCTATTATAGCAGATGCTTTGCCAGTTTGTTTTTGAACATTTTGATTTCAATGTATGACTTGGCCTTAAAGTTGTGTTTTTATGCCATTAAAGAGTCAATCCTAACCTAAGATAATTAGCTAGGAATTGGACTATGAAAATATAAATTGATATACACCCACATAAGAGTTACAGAGTTAAGAGCGGATAATGTATTAGCCCTACAGTTTCAGCATGAAATAATAATTAACCCTATAAATTTTTACAAAGACCAGATAGCGTTTTTCATGAAAAACAGTTATTAAGCCTGACATGCTATAGTGCACTCCACTCACTGTGAATATAGGGTTGTTTAACTTGTTTATAACAGCCCACACCTTGTCTAGCTGTATTTTATGTCCTTGCCTCTGGCACAAAATCCACAAAATCATTCAACAAATATTAGTAGTCAATGTCATAGACATGACCGAAACGTACAAAATTCTAAGCATCAAGAGATTTGTATGCCTTAAGCTTTTCTGTTTTTCAACTACTGTAATTTTGGCTATTTAGTTGGATCCTTGACCCGTAGACCTGACAGTGAGTATGTGTCAAGAAACCTCACCCCAATGCTAAGTGTTAGCTTATTAGTGTTAGACAACAAGCCTCCTGCAGGCAAACCATTAAAATAATTGGATAAGACTAAAAATGCATCGATCGACTGGCCAGAATTTTTTATTTTTTTTTTGGCTGATCTCTGTTTTGGACTGGCACACAAACTGCATTTTAATAATTTTAAGTTTGTAAATGAAAAGTTAACATTATATGACAGATGCTGAAGACTGACAATAGATACTGAACTGGCAACACAAGAACCACAAGAAAATGGTCGAGCATGACACACAAGGTATTCTGCAATCAGATAATAATAATGACAATAATATAATAATAATAATAATAATAATAATAATAATAATAATAATAATAATAATAATAGTAATTATTATTATTATTATTATTATAGGGCAGCACAGTGGTTAGCACTGTCGCCTCACAGCAAGAAGGTCACTGGTTCGAGTCCCAACTGGGCCTGTTGGCATTTCTCAGTGGAGTTTGCATGTTCTCCCCATGTTTGCGTGGGTTTCCTCCAGGTGCTCCAGGTTTCCCCCACAGTACAAAGACATGCAGTATAGGTGAATTGGATTAACTAAATTGCTCATAGTGTATGAGTGTTTGTGAATGGGTGTATGGGTGTTTCCCAGTACTGGGTTGTAATATATGCCAGAATAGTTGGCGGTTCATTCCGCTGTGGTGACTAATGAATAATGAATAAGGGACTAAGCCGAAGGAAAATAAATGAATGAATAATAATAATTATTATTATTATTATAATAATGTTCAACATTAAATTAGATAGACACAGACAGACAGACAGACAGACAAACAGACAGAGAGATAAATAGATTGATAGATGGCAATTAATTAATGTGGTGGGAATTAAGAGGAGCCTTTGTACAGTACACTTGCCACACTTTCCTGATAACAAAAAAACACACAAACCAAAAACAAACTGATGTTTTATTAGTTATAGCTAGGGTATACAAAGCAAAAGCTGTAAAGATGTGGCCTAATCTTGTCCTGGAAAGAAGCAGCTCCTTAAAATGTAAAGATACAAGCAGGAAAACAGCTTATTCTTGCATCCTTTTGAAAACAGGGAGGTAATTATGGCAAATGAGCATTGAATAAAAATATGGAACTGAAACTTAATTCAAAGGGCACCTAAGATTTAAATGACACCTTTTAAAAAGGGACATAATAGGTCCCTTTAATTTATTCCATTAGAATGTGCTTTTCATTTTGTGAGTGTTGCAAATACATATTCATCTCCAAAATAAAATAAAAGGCAATTGACGCTTCTTTATAATATCTCGACCCAGAATTTCAAAAATGCATCTGTTGTCTATTGTGTTTTTGATTATTCACTTCCAGCACTAACATACATCAACTGACTGGCATATTAAAAGAGACAAACCAGAATAAGCAACAATTTATCATCCCCTTTCATGTTTAGGTGAGGCAAATTACAACAACTGAACTGAGTAAAATCTATTACCCAGGTTTAACATTTGCATGTGAATACAATAAACATGATGCAAATGTAAAAAGATGCTACTCACAGCACATTATGTTGCTCCATTTGCATTGCATTAGTGTTTAGAGCACTCAGATGGCTGTTCTCCATTCGTCACTCATGTCTGTCCCATTAAAATGGAACTGGGACAAGCCAACAGTCCTTAATGTACACCAGCAGAGGACGGAACAAGAGGACAGGACATATTTCATGTGATCTGTGGTTAACTCTCTGTGCAATGTATGATATGGAATCCTATGATGTGGTCATTAACTCAGTGGCAAGCTTTCCTTGGAAATCATTTTCAAATTCATTAAAGGTTTGACTATGGTCTCATTATGTTAAAATGTCAACATTATTCCTGCACATTTGACCTTTTTAGTTAAAACTAAATCAACACAACTACAGTACATCCATCAATAAAACACAGTTGTACTGCAGAACAAAAAAAAAGTCAAAACTTGCTGAAGTGTAGCACAAAGCTTAAATCGCAGACCCATGCCAATTCCACAAAGTAATGTAGTGTGGAATTTTGCAGTTTCCGAACAGCGAAGCTCACAAATCTAAATCTGGTGTCATGAATTATTGAAGACTCTTTATGGAGCTTTCTTCAATGCTGAATATGAAGCTCTGTACAAGCCTAAGATCAAACACAACCTTGGATAATAAGAGTTACATTTTAAAGCTAAAAGTAGTTTGACTATATATAGAGAGAATAAAAAAAGTTCACACTAGTGTGCAGTCAGCTTTAATGAAAAGTGTACTTGCAAGGATAAGGGGTGTCAAAGTGTGAAGACAAGACACAAAGACTGGGCCCTTTAAGAAGGTCAGCGTTAGCAATGTCCATGGCAACTACCTCTACAAGAAACCACACAGGGAAATGAAAAAAGGTAACAGGATGAGATTAGATGACAAGTTGATGTCTGGTTGGATTTTCCCCACTCGCACCGCAAGGAAAATGGAGTCTGTTGTGCTATCAGCCATCAGGAAATATAATATGAGAATTGGCCTCTTATGAGCCCTGAGGTAATGTAGCAACACCATAGATCCAACAGTGCACGGAGTCAACGAGAAAACTCTTCAACCATGTACAGCAACACAGTTAATGACAGACAGCCAATGGGGAGGAATTCATAACTCCAATCATCTAACAAAGCCTGCGATTCCCCCTCAGGCTGTCCTTGTACTCGTGCTGACCTTTAGCTGTGTTGACCATAAACCATTTAGACTAAATATGGCAATTTTACTTTTTTTTTTTTTTACTCTAATTAATACAACTCCTACATGCATCAGTCAGTTTAGCGTTAATGTAGCTCTCAGCATTGCTTTGTTTTATTCAACCTCTCTCACCTCAGTGCTCGGAAGATGTTGAGGTGACACAGTTGAATTGCATCAGTGTAGAAGCAATTTTGAAACACATAATGAGAATCAAGAAAAGGTGAAAGTGATTTTGCTTCCAAAACAGATAAAGCCTGAGGCCAGATTTAACATACATATATATTATTTTTCTCTCCAATATCTCTTCAGTGTGCAGAGCATTTAAAATAGCTATATATTAAGAGAACAAAGCCAGATTGTTTTTTTTTTTTCCTGCAGAATCTTCACTAGAGTGAATGTGTCTATAAAATTCAGAGAGAAAAGTAGGTTGCTAAAATGCACTTAATTTGGCATGATAGATTGGGTGCACGCTTCAGTGACTGTAATTGAATCTGTGACCTATTTCCTCGGAAGAAAATTGTCTCTCGGGTTTGTTTTTTTCCATACATTTCAATGGAATTCAATACACTGTCTTCAGAATTGTACATTAACAGCCCAGTGTTAAACATTCTGCTTGTATAGAGCATGTTTACATTAAGCAATTGATCTCTGCTCAATCATTCTTGCCGTAATGAAATTTTAGATTTTATGAAGATGGTGTTTTTTTAAGAATGACATCTTGTTGATTGATTTTAATCAAATCCTTGTCAATGTAATCACAAAAACAAGATTACAATTAATCAATAATTTAGCCGCAGCCTAGAATATCAAAATTACACTGCAGTCTAGTCTAGATGCTACTCATTAATTTCTTCATGCTTTTCCCTTTGGGCTTAAGTCTGATTTTAGTATGTGACACAGCTGGCAAAAAAAGAAGAAAAAAAAAATCATGAAAATATGCTTCTGGCTCAGAATCTGATTCACTTGTATTTGCCAGGAACAGCAGTAAAGTACTTTTTCCCCCCTCTACTGAAGTCAATAATCTAATTCGGATGTTTCACCATCCAAAACAATCAATGCTCTCCATATTTAACTTACGGTCAGAACACAATCGCACTCCTTCACAGAATGAGGGAAATAGAGAGGGTAGCAGGTAATGAAAAGACATGTTTGGCATTTAGTCTGCGCTGTCAGCTGAAATGGCAGCAGAAATGAACGCTTGCAGAAACAGATGTTGTGCAGACGTCTAACAAAAATCAGCCACAAATCAGCACAAAAACATGAATAAGTGAGCTGATGAAAGGATGGATTCTATTTCTCCTGCATGCCAAAAACTAAGTAGATTAAAATATATCCAATTCTTCAACTAAGAGAAAACAGCTACAGACATCAGAAAATAAGGAATACAATTTGTGCCGACATTCACAGAGTTGAGAACATTTCACAGAAGACACTGCCCAGCTTCAGAACTTAATCATGGTGTATATTTTTATTAGGGACGTCAGAAAATATTAAGATGCAAAATTTCTCAATTCGTACACAAGAGACTGAAGAGAGAGCTCAATTCAGCACCACATGCTGTATTATGCGGGCACACACAAAGCACATCTCAATTTGTAATAGTTAGGGTTTTGATTTTATTAGAACCTTCCTCTGAAAAATGCATAAAGTAAAATATGTAAGTAAATTATGCTATATTACACAGAATGTGCAGCATTGTTACATTCTTGTTAATACACACAGTCCTATAATTATTACTTTAATTGTATTGTTTTAATCACTGTTTCTGAACTTCTGCAAATGTTTCTATTGTCCTTCTGAGTTTTGTTCTAGAAGCAAACGCGTCATAATATCCCAAATTTAGACAATCCCTGCCCAAAATGTTGGGGCCTAGATGAGCTGCACTAGTTTTCTTTATATCCAAGAGATACTGTTTTATGAATCTAATAGTGATACATACAGTATACAATTTCTTCGCCAGCTGTTGACATTCATAAACCAAATATAGCCAACATAATTTATAACAGGGCTGCACAACATATTGCTTCAGCATCTATATCGCAGATGTGCTGCAATAGTCACATCACAGGATGTGCAATGTTGAGTCTAGTTTATACTAGACTAGGGCCCACAGTTCAGAACACGGGAGATTTGTGGAGTCACTGCAGAGTTTAACCATACAGAGTAAAAGTTGCATAGTTTTTAAGGGCCTGTGAGCATTTCAAAAGATTTGAAAGCATTCCAGCACAATAAATGGCAAAAAAGTAGCTTTTGAAACTTTAATAAAGTTAAACATTTTATTTAATTATTTGTAACAATGAAGACCATTTAGTGTTATTTTACATTTAATTATTCAATTTCTGTGAATACTGTTTGACTCCCCAGAACTACTTATTTCACTTTTATCTTTGCTCTTTTGTATTTGTCTATGCTTGTAATTTGTTTATTATATTTTATGCATGATTCACTTCATTATGAACTCATCCCAACAAATCAAATTGAATTAATTCTCTCCAAATAGAGCTATTGAACTCATGAATTTATATTCATTCCACAATAAACATGGCAAAAAAACAAAATATCGCATTGTCAGATTTTTTTCCCAATATCACGCAGCCCTAATTCCTAAGTCTCCTTAAGGCAAGTCATTTCTCTTAACATTTCACTTCACTCTTTAAAATAGTTTGCCAAACGTAAGATTAAATTTCATATTTGAAATCATCAAATAATTGAAACAATTGTGTGTCATTTCTAAATGTTCGAAAAACACAAAAAAAAAATCTTGTACTGTACCTCACATTCATTTCATACAGAATAAAAAACCAGAGTATATTTGTTTTCAAGTGTGGTTGGCTCATTTCAAAGTACAGATTTCAAGCATTATTTGGATATATTTTTCATGTCTGCATGGCAAGTATTCGCTGATACTCCAGTATATTTGCTGATCCCAGAGGGTTCATAACAATGAAACTGCAGAAACTGTGGTAAAGAACAAAAGCCTGGACCGAGCCCCTCCCCCGGAGAATTGTCAGTCTATGGTAATGGATGATTGGCTCCATTACTAGAAGGCAGGGCTTTATTAGCTACGGCAGCCATATTGACCATTGCACTTTTCCCCATTAAAAACTACACAAGTAACACTTGTTGTGTATTCTATATAGTCTTTGTTCATGATTAACATTACATGATTTTTTTTTCAACTAGGCTTTTACCATAACCTTGACAACATGACACAAAAAGAGAGTTTAGTAACACTCATGCATGGCCCCGCATATGATAGCCAGCTTTTTTGCATATACACTGGCTGCATTTGAAATCGCCTACTACAACTTACTACATGACCGTTAGTAAGTAGTATGAATGAATTCGGACACAACATCTGCCAATTGTCATTATCACATGACCTACCTGCATCAGTTGTGTCGCTTAACTCTCATTCATGAATTCTCTCACATGGTATCATAGGATTGCATAGCATTCATTAGATGCGCACTTCGGAATCTCCCAGAAGTAGGAGGACATCCGGGAACTTCCTGCCTGCTTTTTTTTCGAATACTATGAATTCAAACATACTACTTGGCTCACGTATTGCTTTTAATGTAGTATATAGTATGCAAGTATGCAATTTCGGATGCAGCCACTTTGTGTCTGTGTGCCGTGTTTGTTTCTACTGTAAGTGCATGGACGCGCTACAATTATACAATCAGATATTTTTTAAATTTATTTTTGATCTCTAGTTTCCGAAGTGAGAACTGACACACCAAATTCATCCCATTGCCAACATCAGTGTTTGACCTCAATGACACTATAGTTCCAGGCCAATAAAAAATAACAACAATAAAGTGAACTACAATGATCACTTGGAATCTCTACAGAGCAGCACTGACTGCAGTGTTTTGTTCCTGAATGCACACGTAAGTGAACTAATCAAATTAGTTATTCTATTTTCCACTATAAAGACAGTCACTTGCATTGCTTTCAAAAAAATCATAAATATACAATTTTTAGTCATAGTTCTCTCATGAGACCAGAGAGCAAGTAGATGCCAGTTTACTTAATTGTTTACTGTTTCTGATCACACATACTGTAGTTTTTGTAGGCCATTTCTTAGCCATTGTCTGTACTACCAAGTAGAACTAAGTGGAACCTTAGTTGAATGAGTTTTAATTGTAGTATCCTCAATTCAGATTTAAGCTGGAGTCACACTAGGTAACTCAGCACATATCGCGCCTGTTGCTGAAATCTCACCTCCTCTGACAGAGGTCTGTCACACTCAGTGATTAAGAATGGAACAGAGGTGAAAGATTTAACGACTGTCACTGACATTTCTCTCCAAATCCATGTCATGTACTGCAACACCCCATTTTGGCAGCAAATCAACATGACACTCGCCAAAATAAGAACATGGAGCATAGCACGAACGTAAAAAAATTGTGATAGATTGAATTAGGATGCAATTCATAGTGACTTAACCCTGTGAATGCGTATCATATTCTGTTTACAATATAACTGTTCCTTAAAGATATTTACAGAAAACAAAATGTCCCAAACTGTGAAGGGCATAGTTTCTAAACGAATAAAACTAAATTTATGATTAAAAAAATAAATCTAAAGTTGCTAGAATTGCTTTATTAAAAAACTATATAAAATATTGATTTATAGTTACTGGTAAGAAAAATATATTATGCACATGTATTTAATATTTCTATGAATTGTACATAAATACTACTAAAATAATAATAATAATCATAAATTAGTTACATAATTCAGTGCCTCATAAGTATTTGTTTTTCATGACTGTCTAATTTAACTGACCATTATTGGTACAGTAGATATTTCTTTTGTACCTGGTAATGTGGTTCTTAACCTGAAATGTTGCTAATATTTTGCTGGAGTTGAGTCTACATTGACTCATACAAATCAAACAATAATAATCTCAGCTCATAGATTTTTTTTTTTATTTCTACTAAAAACCTTTCTCTGTTTGGAAAACAAATAGTATTTTTACTTGTGGAACCCAACAGTTGCTCTATACTCAGTTCAATTGATTGTGTTTTACAAGAAATACAGCACTGGTTTATTCACAAGACATGCAATCTGATAGTCCCACAGAGTGGATTGCAAACCTGGTAAGGTGTGGTTTCAAAGTAGCTTCCCCAACACTGAAATACACATCCTAGGCTAATGCCAAACAGGGATAAACCAGATTTAATTGCAGACAAAATAATAATTTCTAAGCAAAACAATACTTATGCAGCACATTATTTTCTTACTACTGGCCACACATTCTGCTACTACATATAAACTGATATTATGACATATAAACCATTAAATAAATAAATAAAAAACACTTTTTGCAATTCAAATTCAATTAAAATCAACTTCCAGATGGAGACTTTTATACTTTCTTCTAAATCAGATATGGATTAAAGAACAAACGTTGTAAATATTGCTGGCATTTATCAAGGAACAAATCAAGTAAATAAAGTATTGTTAAAATGTGCAATTTTCAATTTTCACCTAACACTCATGACGTGTTAAAAACGTACTTTGACACGTAGCAATGACGTGTTAAATTATCAGGGTTAATTTATGATTGTGGTGGTAATTGAGTGCAGTGAATGTAAACAACAACTCCGGGGCGTCTGAGTTCAATAAACTGTACCTGATAGCTCGACGTACACACTGTCAGGTCAATGTGTTATTGTTATTTAATTGTTCCTGCAAATTGCACTGGACGAATAAAATGATAAAAGCAAAAACAGCACATACCTGTTCAATCGACTATGATCGCGTCATGCATTCAACATCCAATGTCATCCAAATCCGTGCACACGAGGTGCAGCGTCTTCTTTGGAGTAAGCGTTTTTCGTACTATAGTACATGCTGCCACCTACTGTTTTTCTTTTTTGTTGCTTGCTTTCTTGTTTTGCTTTCTTTCTTTACACACATTAATGTTTTTACTACGTTTTTACGAACAAACACTCTCGTAGTCTATTGGCTTTGTGTGACCCACACATTTGTTGTGTTAAGAGGCAAATTTTTAAACCTTTTTTATTCTATTGACAGCGAGCCTGTTTATGTTCCCGCGTTCTAGCGCCTGCTGCGCCTCGCGTTTTGGCTGCGCTCTGCGCGCCTGTCGGAAATTATTAATAATAATACAAATGTAATGCTCTGTAACTGAACTAGGCTTATAAAACATGAATGTAAATATTTATTTTTTCTAACATCTAATAATAAAATACAAAAAAGTCATAGAAAAAAAGAGTTTTGTTAAAATATCATTTATCCTAATTATCATCAACATGATCATACGAAGCAGTGTTCATTAAATATGAAAACTTATTTATCATTCATTAAAATGCATTTTAATAATATAAATCAGGCTTATGGCAGACATGTTAGTTATTATTACAATAATATAATTAAAGTCTAGTTTCCAGTAAGGTTAAAAAAAAAAAGATCTGTCCAGATGTTCCTGCAATGTATGGACTCGGTGGCCCTATTTCATGACTGTCAGTGTTTTATCAGCAGCCTTTGCCCTCCAAATATGATTTCGCTGCATTAGCAATAGCCTATGTTTTGAATCAAATATGCTGAAAAAATAACACTATTACTATTGTGGTCTTTCCGGAAGAAATTGCATAATGAGTTTAAAACCGGTCTGTACTTTCAGCATTCACAATCCCTTCAATTCTGACAATATTTTGGCTGAAATGCATCCCCAAAACTATGACAGTTTATCCATCATGTTTTACTAAAGGCCGGAATACTCATTCTTCCATCTCTTTCCAGCACTTCCTTTCACATGTAGCTGAACATTTGAACATAAAAAAAATCCAACTAGAACTTGCATTTGCTGGCTGTAGAGCGTATGGTCATTTTATATTTATTTACATGCATCTGCTATTGAACTGTTGTATAAATGAAATATTACACTCTTACTCTCGCAACATGGCTCTACATCAGCACAGCATTATAGCTTACAACCAAAGCTGTGTTGAGCCATATATCGCACAAATACCCAAGTGTAAGTCTAATTTATAACACACGTGCAACCATTATCAAATGTTATTGGCTAATATGTTATGAATATTTTGGAAATGAAGACATTTGATTAAATAACAGGAGGACTGATTGTATAAACAATAACACTTTAAGAGCCCTGTCTAAATTCATATTCATTTGCTGAACTAATGACATCAACAACACTAAAATCAGCAGTCTAGTGATTTAAAGTGAAAAATGCCTAAAAAAAACTAAAGTGGGTGTTCTGCTCAGTCAATTCAGCTACAATAAGAATGTTCCTCCCTTCCTCTCATAGCCCAGCTTTGTTTATCATCAGAAGTGCCCCCCCCACCCCCCTTACAATTGCTTTTCTGTGTTATCCATATCAGACTAATGAGTTCCTCATCATTTCTGTTCTAATTAATGCTCCTTATTATCCTTAATTAATTGTAGCCAAAGCTTGTTCCATCTGCTAAGTTGTGAGAAAAGTAAAATTAGGTCAGTCTTAAAAGGACCAGAATGGTACGCAGGGGCTTCGTATCATTAGTCTCACTCATTTGTTCACAAGAGGAGCACATTGTAAATGTTTGCGCAGTAGTGCGTTTTGCATGCCAATGAAGTTCCGTTGATAGTGTCTGCTTCTTTTCATTGCACAGGGAATTGTTAGTGAGAGAAATGCTTGGGGAACAGGACATTATTAATGTATCCAAAAGGACATTCATAAAATGAGACGTTCAATAATAGTTTTATATTAGCAATGTTCAACGTCACATACTTTCAAACTTTTGCTGTTGCCAAATTGACAAAAAATAAACCTGTTATGAAAAAATACTCATTGTGTGAGAAAGTGTGACAACAGATTCATTTATTGTTGTTTGTTAGCATGTTTCGCTTTGTGTTAGTCCTCTCAGAGGTATTAAATGTCTCATTGTACAAAAATGATACATGAAACCAGTTCTCCACATCCCCTTGCTATACAGTATATCAATGCCACAATTATGCTGATTAATGGAGTAAGGTAGCATTACAATATCATACCTGGATGTTGATTAAACACATATAAACCCCTCTAATCCATAAACAACTCTGGGATGGCTGTTTTCAACAGTTTTTGCACTTATTATCAATGCATCTATGGATTTTAGAGAATGTAGGCCTGTGTACACAATTCTAGAGTTTTTTTTATTTATTTATTAATTTTTTACACAAAACCAGTTTAACTATAAATGGAAAGCATAATTTCTCTGTTCATTCGCACAGAACAAATAAAGTAAATTTCGCACAGACTCAAGGGCCTGAAGAGCAAACTAATAATGTCTTTCAAAGTGCAAATGAAAAAGTTTTCATTATGTGTTCCAGCATATGTAAATTTAAATACCAAAACTACAATGGCAGACCACAAGACTGTGTTTTTGTGTGTGTCTGCACAAGTGTGTAATGTTCCTTTACATCGCCATCTACTGGTCTGGGTGGCATAATTCAATGTTTGTAATAATTGTCATAAATTGACTGTTATAGCAACGTTGTCATCTCTACGCAACACATTTTTAGTGCATCATTGTTATATAAACATACCCTAAAAACAATAAAAAAAAATAAAAAAATTCCCTGCAGGACAAAATTCTATCAAAATTTAGTTATGTGATGTCAGTATTCCCAGCCTGATCTCACGAGGCAACGTAACTATTTTTAACGTTTTGTCAGTTTAGAGGCTAATTTGTACGAATTTGTATGAAAGTTGTATGAAAATGTAACATTTTTAAAAGGAGGCATGGCACCAAACCCCAACCCTAAACCCAACTGTCACTGGTGAATAAGCAAATTAATTGTACAAATGAAATCGTATGTTATGAATTGCCGCAAGAAAGCGTTGGTATTCCACCATATTTTTTTGCCACCAAAAACTTACTCTGAACTTGTCCAGTGTAAAATGTAGCAATTGGTTTGAGCACTGGATTCTTCTGACCTTTTTGATCCAATTTCTTATGAAAGGGAATATTTTGAATAGCAGGGATTTGATGAATAGGAATAGGGGGAGAAAATGAAATTGGAAGTCAAAGATTTGCCCACAGGGATCATGCTGGACAGCTTACACGTAAAACTCAGTTTTCTCTCTTTCACACCCCCTGAACAAAACAAAGCAATCTAGACATAATCTTACACTTGACTTGTGCTTTTCATGAAAACCCTTGTACTCATCTTAATAGAAATCCCAGAGTCAAAGACTGAAAATGCGTTTGTGTCACCGTTCCATCAAACAACAGATTGTCAAAAAGATTTCCATCAGGAAGTGCAATAAACCAGACTGCTGCTAAGGAATAATCTGTATGTCTCTTTTGGGAAGGATTGTTGTTTGAGCACAAAGAGAAAGTATCTAAGGAGCGGGTCTCGTTAAAGGCCCACAATAATTATTATAACTATCCAGTTTCAGGCCGTACAATCCGCAGGAAAGATTTTTGGCAGCTTAATCAAAACCAGTATTTTAATACCACATACAATGCTCCTGAAACCTGGTCATTGTTTCCTGAGCTTCTTTGCTTATTGTGTCTCTGTGGTGAGAGATGAAATCAGGATGGACTGCATGCTGACATGTTGCAACCTATAATGATGTCTATGCAGGAGAGATGGTGTAAATGACTGCTCCACTGTCCAGCTGTTTGTCTTTCATTTCAAACCCATATCCTCTGAATCGCCAGGGTCATGTTTATTCACAGTGGGGAATGCAGAGCCTTTATTAAGGAAAAAAAAGGCAAATGGGAGCCTCAAAATACAGTAAAAGAATGGCAAACCGGTTGGAGAGCATTTTTGTTACGTTGAGCTTACATATTCCCAACTGCCAAAAAGCTCACTAAAGCAGTATTTCGCAAAATGGAGTAGTCAATTCTAATATGAATGAGCACAAAGTAAAAGATGGCGATTTTGTTTGTACACAATTACGTTTGATAGCATGTGAAAGAACAAACAGCAATTTGTACATATAAATACTTAAATTATCACAAGTGATTATGTTCATTTTCCTGTCCTAAGAGAAAAATATGGTAGTACAGAGCCAGGATTTAGATCACATCCCTAAACAGAGGCAGAGCAGGCTGACAGCTGCCTGTATTAATAACCATGTTTACCTAGACTCAGCTAATTGTTTAGATGCTTTGGGATTAGCCACCACATTTACCAGCAGCTTCACAGATACTGCAGTCCCCAAAGGTCTCCTAAAGACCTGCGCGCAGCACAAACAAATGAGAAAATACATTGCAGCCAATTACAGATACAAGTCAATTTAAAATAGATGATTTTAAAAATTGCATTTGCAACAAAAGCAATTTAGAAATGCATAAATAATACACAGTACTTAAGTGTTCTACACTGGTGTCTCTTTCTATATACATTTTTTAAACAATGCTGCTACTGTTGACGTATAAACTATAAAACCACTATTTAGAAAAAATTAAAAATAAATAAAAACAATAATGATGCAGACTTTAGAAACAATGCTTCATGAAGCTTTGATATCTACTAAAGTCATGGGATTTCAATAAACTGTGCATTGCAAAGTTTTGTAGAGAGAAATTTTAGTTGTCCACGATTGAGAAGCGATGATCTCTATAAATCCATGAATACCGCAAGTTTATTGTCATCGCCCTCCAGTGGTGGATCACTGAACTGTAGTCTTTACCTGATCTCAGATCAGTTTTATACATTTGCAAATACAAAGCAAATAATAATCTGTTGCTGGCCTGTTTAGCCGAGCCTCCCATGAAACAAGTCCTGAATTTGTTCAATTTGATAAAAGAACACATTATATAGACACTTAATATTAAATGACACGGACGATTAGTTAATTGCATGTCATAGTTTATACTTTAAATAAAAAAATTTTAATGAGTTTGTATTTTTTTGTTACATATGTAGTGCTTCTGCCAAGCAATCGGTTCTGTTCATTCAGAGCTTAGAAAAAGATTGTTTCTTTTCATTTTGAAATGTTTCAATCAAGTACCATCAACAAGATTATTACATGCAGCGGGAGAAAATGTTGAATTACAGAGTTTTTTTCAGGATGAGAATTTTTTTTTTGTGTGGTAACCATGACCTGCTAACAAGTTGCCTAGGAAACAAAACAATTATGGTAATACTCTGAATATATTCTGTTTCATTTTTCGACTGCCAATTTATCTAGCTTTCTAGTTTGGAAATATATAAATAAATCTTGACTGAATTTGTCTAGAGTGATTCAAAATTTTTTTCCTTTTTTTCCACAATAATATTGAATCAACAAAAATGTTTGATAACAAACATTTATGCTTTATCCATTGACCGTGCTTTTTGACATACTTGGGAGTGAGTGACACAAGCACAGATTCTGAGAATCAGTCGAAATTATGATATCAAAATTGTTTATCACTAGACTTTTAAAAGTAAAGGTTACATAAAGAATCATTAACATCCATAAAAAGCTTTTCATGGCACAAAACAATCTTTTGTAGGTAAAAAGGCTACTTCAATTATTAAAAAGTACTTTACAGTGAAAAAAGAGTTAGCTATTTTAAAAAAATCTTTACTGAGAGGTTCATTGGGGGAAAGAAAAAATGTTTTCATCTCTACAAACAATGTCCCTTATTTTAAAAACCTTATCAAAATACAATACACTTTCATTGCATATTGGAAGAATTGGTGAAATCATTAGTTGAAACACTAAAATAGCACAGCACAAAAACAAACCATAAATGTATTTTTGCATGGAAACAGTTTTCTTGTTCCTTTGTTATTGTCTCTTTTTCTCTGTTACCTGACAAGGCCGTTCCAATTAAACTCTGCCGAATGGTAAACACTTTCGACTCTGGCTACAAAGCACAGAACATCTTACAATGTCAATGTCAATGTTCTCTCAACAGATTGCTGCAGACAGAGGGAGGGTTACAAGAACGAGATCACAGTATTTTATTTATCATTGTTTATATATAAAAAACAATCCTTATCAAGTGGAACATGCCACATTATTTAAAGTGTTATAAATTGTGTGCATACAGTTCATTTGCATAGGTTAATTAAAACCTGTGTCCTGCTTTTAAATCCAATTGATTGCTGTGATAGGAATAACAATGAAGACACAATTAGTTTAAATTCAATTACTTTGGGCTTTCCAAGTAAACGTTGTCCCTAACACGCATTATAAAACTGGAGATATCCTGCTTTATATGCGTCTTAGCTACACAAATCAATATGCTTTTTAAATGACAGAGATTACGTTTTCATAAAATGACATTATAATAGTACACAGGTATGTGTAAAAAATAAAAAATATATAAGAACACAATTAGATAAAAGCACAAAGAGAAAAAAACTACACATTTCATTTTTGAAAATGTCTCCGATAATACCAGAGAAAGACTAAAAGGACACAATTGTTCATCATTTCCGTCAACATTCATATCCTGTAAAAAAACAACAACATACACGCATCTCTTGCCTTTAGTAAGTGTTCTTGGAATCTGGTATAAAACATATCAGGTACACAAGTCAAGACAAAATAATACAAATAAATAAATAAATAATGCTCACCAGGCTAGCAATTACATTTCAGATTTTCTCATTTTCAGCTGCCTTTGGGTTTATCACTGCTTTCTGAAAACACTACTCAGTAGTCTGCATGCGTAGTGGAAAAACAGAATTGAAGATAATATATGCAAGCATTAAACTCTGATTTATAAATGTGCTAATGTCAAATAAAAAATGAATCAGTACTGTGCTCCATTTAGTTTTACATGCAGACTTCTTTAATGCAAATATATAGGCAAAGGCTGAACATGAATAATGGATTTACTCAACTTATATCAAATTTAATGTTAGCACTATTAGAATAAACAACATACCATGCTATTGATTTAAATGGAGCTTGAACAAATAAATATGAATGATCTTGTCTATTTGAAGTGAGTTTTTTATATGAGACTTCAGTAAACCTTTGATGAGAAGATTGCTATTACAAACATGCTGTCAGTCGGGCTGCAGCACAATAAAGTGTATTTTTCTCATTTTTGCATGTGTACAGAGCAACTGGTGAGTGACCTAGTTTCTCTATCTTAAAAAAGAGAAGGGAGAAAAAAATCCTTTGAACTGCACCAACACCATATATATATGAGAGAGAAAGATCTAGTGCAATTTCAGAAGTATATGAGTGATTTATACAATCATTTTAGCTTCTGTTTTGGGCTAACATTGTGTTTCTAAGATATTTATTCTACAGAACAGTAAAAATGTTTTGTATTCAATTTCCAGTGAGTGTTATGAGACACTGTAATTCCACCAATACAATACTCACAAGGCAATTGCTTGTTTTGCCTGCAATTTCAGAACACTTCTGTGCATATTGATGTTTGCACTATATTTGATTTTACGTTCGTAACAACGAGGGAGAACTTGTGTTTTGTATTGTATTGTTTAAAATCATACTTGTGCTAACAGTTCTAGATGTGGTGAAGGTCTGCCCATGCATTTTCTCTCTCCATTGTAAACAAACAGCATCAGCGCACTTATGATGTTATTTTTTGATGAGCTTTCTCTTTTTCTTGGTACCCTTTTAACTTTGCCATTTTTGTAGACCTGGGGCACCTCTTGCACACTTACCTCTTGTCGCAAAAAAGCAGTCTTGAAAGTAACAATACACAAATTACTTTCAGAAGAACAAGTACATTTTGCAACTATATTACTTTTACATAAATTATTAAGTAAACTTTAGCAAACTCTGTAACAAATAACAAAATGTGTACATGCAATGTATAAATATACATGAAAAACTTGATTCTGATTGGTCAGCCGTGACACTCCAAGGTAAGTTATTCCCAGTAAACAATAGTTGAAACTAATAACTCGGATTCGTTTTCTTCAAATCATCTTTACGGTCAGTAAAAACATCCATATACATACATCCACATTCATATTTATATGCTTGTCTGTGATGCCACTATTTTAGACTGTTTGCTGTCATTTTGTGACTGAATAATATGTAAGTTAGTGTATGCTCCATTCAGTCATTTTTGTTTCTGTCAGCTTTGTGTTTAATTCAACAATTGATCAATTATTATGTCTTAGAATAATGTTTTGTTTGAATTTGTATGTTTTGTTTATGTATGCACTTAAACAACAGTGCTCTTCTTTGTGTCAACTTTTAACTTTAAAAAGTTAGAAAAAGTGACTTTTATGAACATGTTTAATACTTTAAAGTGATATATTGTCCATCTTGGTGTTGTATATTACGGTACAAAAACATTGTAATAAATTGTCAGTACATTTTCTGTTATTTTACATTTCATTATATACATTATTTTATTTCAGACTACTATTACATCAATTAAAGTCACTTTGTTAAACTTTGTCAACAGAGTAGAGATCAATATCCCATAATGCGATTCACAAACGTAAATAAACGGGAAAAAAAACACTTGTTAATCACAAAATATGGAAACTGTTAATAAACAGATATTTCTTACAGTGTTTGCTTGCTTGTATGCAATGAAGAAAATAGTTATCATCATGTTTATATGTGTTCAAAGTTTCACAATATGTTTGTTGAACACATGCATCTCATTAAAACGTCACATTCCTATTTCACCCGTCATAATATATTACCTGCCCTGTATTATCTCCTTGCTGAATAGATGTTCATATTTTAGGCATTTGTCACGAATGAGCACAACTCTTAACCTCTGTAATTGAGCTGCAGGTGTGCTTGTAGAGAGAATAATACACTTGTCATGCCTTCTCAGCTTAAACATATTGATAAGGGCCTAGCATTTGTCTATTTGTCTTTCCCCATCTCTTTCTCTTCTTCTATCTTGTATCACAGAAATGATCTGAACTTAGTGGCACAGCCTAAGGCAAAGGAGACTCAGCTGGAGTCTTTTCCCTGTTCCATCCAGCGTTGTATCAGTTAAATAGCAATCCTTCAGCCGGCCCTATCTAAAGCTGTTTGTCTGCCCCAGGGCCTCTGCAACACAACAGCCCGCAGTAATAGGAGTGATCACACACTGCCACTTATAGCAAGACATGCAACAGGGTCTTGTCAGTCTGTCTTTGTTATTTTGTCTGTTTAAGTCAATAACAGGCAGCATTTACTTAATTACAAGTCTGATCAAGTTCATTTGCATGTCAGTCTCATAAGTCAATGCTCGCGTCGGCTTTCGGGATTTGGAAAAACCAAGCACTGACCTAAGATCCCTTTGTCGCGTTTGAGTCGATCAGAACTGGGCAGTTGAGGATATTAAATTATTCTGAAAAGACATTTACTGGAGCAATAACGTGGAAGCAATGATTTCTTTGAAGGTTATTAAAATTGAAAAATCACTTGGCGCTTCTTCAAAATGTCAAATGTTTAATTTACCAGTTTTGAAAACCTGTTAGGACATTAAAAAGGTTTCAGAAAAACACACGCTGAAATGTGATGGACAAGGACAGTTCAGTTTTCCTAAACTGTGAAATTAAAAGTTTTATCTTTCAAGTTAATGAGCAACGACGCACTTAGGTTTATCTTCAAGTTGTCATGTTTTAAGAAATCAAATTCTCCTTGATCTTTTGAGATAAAAGTGTTTGAAAACATGCTGTAAGTTTCACATGTCAAATCTTTTCCCAAGTGCAGAAAGAGCATTTGAAATGTGCACAATCAGCTTGTTCAGAAAAATCGTGAGGAAGTCTTGAAGGCACAGCTGGATAAAATAGCCAGTTGATGAAAAGTGAGATACAAGGTGATACGTGTGTGTGTGTGTGTGTGTGTGTGTGTGTGTGTGTGTGTGTGTGTGT
>CAIGQW010053631.1:7725939-7740428 GCA_903798125.1 Danio choprae
CACACACACACACACACACACACACACACACACACACACACACAGAATGATGAATAGCAGTGGAATATTAGGTTACATACAATAAAACTAGCGACAGATCACATGACTGTGGTTTGAACTACATTCTATACATAGACATCATATGATTCCTTTACTGAAGGGTAATTCTAGTCAAGGTAGAATTTATGTTTACTCATTCATTCATTTTCATACGGCTTAGTCCCTTTATTCATCAGGGGTTGCCACAGCGGAATGAACCGCCAAGTTATGTTTACTTTTATGTAATTTTTTCACAATGTATTACTTAACGAAATAGTTAACCTAAAAATTGTAAACATTGTTGTTATTTGTCTTTTCGGTATGGGTTTTTGTTTAACTTATTTATTTATATTAGTTGTTTCACATGTAAAATAAAAATATTTTGATTTAGATTTTGATTTCTTTTTTTGTTTTCACAGGAAATGTGAACACAACAAATATTATCACAATCAGGAGGATTCCACCAAATACTGATTGCTGAAGTTAAAACTGTTATTGTCTAAAAATGAATATGAACATACATATATACACACAATGATTAATTATAAATAATATAATGTAATTATATCAATATTATTAGCCCCCTTAGGCAATTCTTTTTTTTCTATTTCCTACAGAATAAACCATTGTTTTGCAATAACTTGCCTAATTACCCTAATTAACAGAGTTAAGCTCTAAATTGCACTTTAAACTGAATACTATTATCTTGAAAAGTATTTAGTAAAATATTTACTGTCATCATGGCAGAAATTGTGGAAAAAATATTAGATAATATATATGTAACACATATGTAAACACATACACATACATACATACATACATACGCACTGTGGTATTTTGACTAGATTTGAAGCACTGAGTGTAAATAAGGCTTTCCCGATGATTAATTTTTATTCGGTCCCTAAAACACGACAGTTTCACTCCTAATCGCTTATGAGCCAAAAGCATCATCAGCTGTTGTTAGGACATATAATCAGTCTGTAAAGCTTTATTTATTTATTCATCAGCGGGGTGTGTCAGAGTTCCAGCCCTTGTTGTGAGATATTTATCCTCGCTGAGACCACGCGGATAACAAGGTTTACCAAATAACAAGGTACTGCATGCATTATTGATGCTGCCCTCCATGAGACTGTTCGGAATAATAAGCGCTATTTTCCGGCCCCTCATTACCGGCTGTTTTTAAAGGATGTGTTTGGTCGCCATGGACACCACTCTTCTCTCTCTCCCCACTTCTTGCCATTGAAATTCAGGGCATGCGGGGAACTCGCTGTTTTTAATTTTCATTTCATCATAGGCGCTTTAAGACTGTTGCCAGCACTTATTTGCAGTTTTCCTGCAGACCTCTCCACTACACCCTCTGACAGAACAGATGCTGCAATTAATCAAAGAGTGCGAGTGTGGGCTTCTCTCTGACACAAAACCCGACTCGAGAGCCAATCACCACAGCCCCTCACATGCAAATTGCACAAGCATTCTCAAAATTAACTAATTGGGTACAAAATACAGATTGAGAATTCTATTAATGCGGAACAAGATATGCGCAGGCACAGATTCCTTCCCTTCTGGAAGCCTCTGTGTAGCGTAGCGTGTAAAAAATAAAATAAAATACCAGCACCGGTCAGCAGATAAAAGGCGCTCGCTCCACTGTCCTCACGTGCTTATTGTGCATTTATGCTAATTAGCCTTTGGCAAATCCTACCTTCCCCCACAAATATTTGTGTGTGAGGGCTTGAGGGTCAGTTCGAAAATGTGAAATCTTAACAGCACTGCTTTACTGAAAACCTATGTGCTTTTATTGAAATTTTGTTTGATTGTTTGAGTTGAGGTGATGCAAAAATAAGCGTATATCCGGAATAAACAGAGCATTTAAGTACTGATGTCTTTATTTTAAATCTTTCATAACTAACAAGGACACATTGAAGAAATATTTTGTACAAAAGTATGGCTAATATAATCTTTGAAATGAACCAGCTCCTTGAAATAAATATTTTCGATTATTTTAATTGCAAACAGAGAGAGACACAGAGAAATATAATACAAAATTATGGCTAGTATCATATTGACGATGGAATGCCTTTTTTTAATGTGTTTTTGGATGGCAAACAAAAAACTTAATAAACGACATTCATGATGTTTAAAAACAGGTGGAGTTTCCGACTGACATGAGCCGTACTTATTTTACTGTCAGGTTTTTTTTTTAAAAGCAATTAATTTTTGAAATGTAAGCAAAAATACAAACAAATGATTTGCTGCTACTGTAACTCATAAAAAAGTAGAAAAGAGCACTATGAGATAAAGCAGGTGACAGGTCAGCTTGCCAACGTCTGCATTTAAAGCCTCACATATTAAAACTTTACAACAAGAGGTATGAAAAATGTACAACTTCATTTTCTTTTATCTTACCACAGATTCTTTTACAGCTGGCACAAAATACTTCCATGTCCTTCTATGATAGCCAAAAAAAAAAGACATCTGATAAGATTCCTGTTAACTGTCCTTGTTGTGAAATGTAGGGTATTCTAAAAAAAAAGAAAGTACCCAATCAATCAGTAAACCAACAGCCTAACATCAGTAATTTAGTCTGTTTTTCCCAATAAAATGTTCTCATTACACAAAAGAAAATAAAACCCCAAAACATAACTTATTCAATAAAACTTCTGAGGTAAAGATAATTACAGAGAAGAATGATTTTTGGAGCGCTGTTACTACATATGTTGGAGTGAATGCGCCGTTTGAGGGTTTTAGCCAGAGGACAACAAGTCCTCTTTCCTCAGAATAACACATACAGCAGGTCACAGATAGTGTCTGGAGGATGACAGAAATGATCGATGGAAGCGTGTCAATAGTCCAGCAAAACTCCAAGTCTTTTACATGTTTTGAGATTTCCTGTTTGAAAACATGGCATGAGATGTGTCAAACACCACTTGGTTTCTAAAAGCAGAATGATTTGATTGAAAGCTTCCCGACAGTGACTGTTAAACAGTTTCATTGACAGGATGACAAAAAAAAAAGGGAGAAAGTAGACTTCGCAAAACACTGGCCGTACAGTGCAAGAGCCATTCAGCATGTCTCTGACGACCAGTTTAGTGTTCAGTTCACCTTACGCCTCTTTCTTCCTGAATTCCTCATTCCAGTGGTGAGAGTGAATCCAACCTCATAAATAAAGCTGTTAAATAAAACCGTCGGACTTTCCACGTCATCATGCTCCGATAGAGTTTAATCTCCACAACAGAGAGAAAGAGAGAGAAAAACCAAATGAACTAAATATACATACAAATGACTACTGGGTGCTCAAGTCTATGAACAGACCTCCCGGTAGCTCAGCCTATCTTATAGACAAGGAATCCAGCTAAGATGCTTTGTCCATTAACACATATCTTATATCCATCTAGAACAAAGGACAGTTCTTTGTAAAACATTCATATTTCTCACACACTTCTTAAGTGCAACTTAAAAAAAGCTTGATGCTTTTCGATAAATTCCGTCTTCCTTTTGCGAGGGTGTTTGGTTCAGTAGATGCTCACTTGCGACAGGACCTGTGCATGAGCCTGTACCTGTGAGGGGTGAGGCTGAGGCGCTGGAGGAGGCGGTGGGCTGCCGAGAGAAGCTGAATGCGGCGTACCGGGCGAATGCTGCACGGGTGAACACTGCGACTGCGGGAGATGCTGCTGCTGCTGCATTTGATGCTGATGCATTTGCTGCATCTGCTGCATGTGCTGCATCTGCATCTGCTGCTGCTGCATCTGTTGGTGCTGCTGCTGCTGCTGCTGCATGTGGTGCTGCTGAAGCTGCTGCTGCAGGTGATGCTGGAAATGCTGCTGCTGCATTTGCTGCTGAATCTGCTGGTGGTGCATTTGCTGTTGTTGCATTTGGTGGTGCTGCAAGTGCTGCTGCATCTGATGCTGCTGCTGCTGCTGCATCTGCTGCTGCATGGACGCGTGCCGGGGCTGCATCGGCGGACTCAATTGTGATGACACGCTCGACTGCGGACCCATCTGCCCCAACAGCTGCGACTGAACGCTGCCGGGCGTCATGTTCTGGTGAGCTACCGTGACCGAGGTGACAATCTGGCTGCTGCCGACACGCATTTGCAGAGGTTTTGGGGCGATGGCTCGAGGCAGGGCCTGCTGGAGTGCCTGTGCAGCTGCAGACATGGAGGGGTGCTGGGACAGAGGAGATGGCAGCACAAGCGCTGGCGAGAGGCTGGTGGAAGCCAGAGTCTGCTGCACCGAGCGGATGGTCTGGGCCTCCGCTGACTCTGCGGCCGCCTGAGACAGAAATAGAGAGCGGTCAGGTGAATTCTGGTACTCAACAGATTCTTTCTTTTGTAGTGCCCTCTGCTTTATTAGTGCTGATGCGGTGACTGACTCGACAGAAAAAGTCGTTCAGAGAAAATTGCTGCTGTCTTACATTCGGTGATCTAAGGAACTTGCCAAGAGAGGAATTTATATTATTTAGTAGCCTAGGAAAAGATCTGAAATGAGACACGCACACTGAAAATAACAAACTCTCCAGTTAGGAATTTCAGAAAAATGCTTAATACATATATTATACCGCTGAATTGACAGCAGTGTGATGCTGATATCATACATTTAGAGTCAATCTCCAGAACTTGCAGCACACAAGTCATATACAATATCTCTTTTCCTCACACTGCCCATGTTATTGATAATAAAATAGCTGTTGCGAAATTAAATAATGTCTAAAATCAAATATCATTAAACAGAAGTACTCAGATGACCCATTACTTTCATACAGATTGTGATATGTGGATCTGATTTGATGACCATTTACTATTGCAATGTGTGAATGTGGCTCATATGATAGTTCAAACATGGCAGATGTAATATGTCAGAATTTCATTCACACTACACATTTTTACTCTATGGAACATACTTTTTGATGGTCACTGCTTACATTTACATTTAGCCATTTAGCAGAGACACTTCAATCCCCAGACAGCAGCGATATATAAATGCCCTGACAAGTCTGTTAGTTTAACAAACAAACAAACATGGACAAACAATAAAGGAATAACTAGTGAGTGCTATTGTTAGTAAATCAATTGTTGATGAAACAGATGTGTCTTCAGAGGTTTCTTAAAGATGGCGAAAGACTCGGGTGTTCGCAAAGTGTTAGGCAGGTCATTCTGCCAGGACGGGAAGTTAAAGGTGAAAGTCCTTGCAATCGATTTTGTGGCCCTATGGGATGGAACCACAATGCGATGTTCATTGGAAGAGCGTAGACTTAGCCTTGTACTCTGTATAGACTTAAGTGTACATGAATATCATTAGTGCTAAACTGTGTGCAAAGTGATTTTTTTTACAAGAAGCAACAAATATGCAAATGTTTCTGGCTGCCTAAAGGATACAGCAAGTTAATGAGGCATGGTGGATCATAAGAATATCTAATCTACTTCATTAGCTGTATTTAATGCTATTTTTATACCACCAGTGTGATCGAGCAAACACACTTGCAGTCACATTTAAATATGAATGAACTATTTCTTTTTGTATTTTCATGCTGTGTTTTAAAAGTTCATTTTGGTAGAAATCAATAAATTACTAACTAATGCATAAAAGATAATATAAACGCCAGACAGAAGAAGAACTGCTGTTTTCTGTCAGTTCTACGTTTGGTGCTTTCATTGAAAAGTTTGCTTTGTGAAAGAAGGTCTTATCTTTTAACAGTGGGTAAAGACTCAAGGTGAAATTGACTCAAGTCTGAAAGTGATCTGAACTATTTTTCATATAATGACAAACGAAAAAATTATGAAAGAAATCTGGATGAATGGAGAAAAAAAGATGAAGGAAAGACTGTGAGAGGTAGACTGACAGAAGAAAGGAAAAACACAGATATAGAGCCTTTTAAACAGAAAACAACTTCACCTTTGACACAAGGCTAGCACGGTATGCTGCGAGAGCTTTCAGGTACTCCTTCTTTGCCGCTTCTGTTTTGCTTTTGTAGACCTGTGGAGAACAGAATACGTGAGGTGTGATAAACAGATAATTAGCGGAACATTGACTGGCAAGCATGCGTTTCACAACAGGGAGAGCCTGCAGGCTTCATCTCAGTCGGTAATAAAAAACTAAAGAAGGGTGAAAAAAAAAAATCAAGCAGCCTGTTAAAACACCTGACATGAATCATTCTGTGCAAAACCGAGAGGAGAAATTAAGAACATTTGTTATTTTAGCTCAAGCAGGAAGACTATTAATGTTCTCAAACAAACCGACAGCTCTATTTATACAGACATGTGAGGATTAGAAAAAATCTTTTCAGTTAATATAAGCAGTTTGATACCTGCTTCTGCTCTTCTCCCAGTCCATCCCACATGGAGGCTACTATCTTGGACACCTCTCCGAATGTGGCATTGGGATTCTGGCCTTTAATGGCTGCCTGGGTGTCTCTGAAGAACAAGGCATATGCAGACACTGGCTTCTGGGGCTCATTGGGATCCTTCTTCTTCTTTTTCTTGGGAGTCTTCGGTTTCTTTCCTGCGTCAGGGGCGGGACGCTTTTCACCAATCACCTGATGAAGAGAGGGAAGCTTATTATCCATCTTTTCCCCTATGTCAATACTGCATTTCAAATTAGAGCTTTCACTTCGAGTTCCACTGAAAAGAACTGAAACCAATCACTTCAGGTAATAAGGTTGTGCTACAAATAATGCATATGCATAGAGAAAATATGAGTGAGAGGTACATTTTGCTTTGACCTTTATTTTTATCCATCATGGAAATAAAGTTATGCTTGGTATATTAATGTGATATTAGTATTACAAGGATATCTTTGTTTAAAACTTTTGTTCCTCAAAAAAATGTCTCTGTTTTCCCTACAGTACATTAATATTCAATATATGTCTGCAATATTACTGTGGAAAGACTCATTTTTGGGTTTTTTTTAAAGGTCTGCTGAAAGCAATTTGTTAATTCTTGCTGCCTTTTAATACTCCCTTGAATGAACTGTGATGACAATAATGGCACCTCATTACACCTAGTTTTTTGAAACTCTTCACTGATTACTTACAGTTACTCCCATAATTCATGAAAATAATTATGGGTCATAGAACAAAAAGGTAAATAAAATTTTGCTAATGGGATGTTAAAGGTGACTAGATAAAATTTTCATTCATTCATTCATTTTCTTTTCGGCTTAGTCCCTTTATTTATCTGGGGTCGGAATGAACCTCCAACTTATCCAGCATATGTTTTACGCAGCGGATGCCCTTCCAGCTGCAACTCATCACTGGGAAACTTCCACACACACTCATTCACACACATACACTACAGACAATTTAGCTTACCCAATTTACCTGTAGCGCATGTCTTTGGACTTGTGGGGGAAAACAGAGCACCCGGAGGAAACCCACGCCAACACGGGGAGAACATACAAACTCCACACAGAAATGCTAACTGACCCAGCTGAGGCTCAAACCAGCGACCTTCTTGCAGTGAGGTCTTGCGATCGTGCTACATACTGCGCCACCGTGCAGCCTAGATTAAATTTTCACTTTTGTAATTTAAAAAAATTAGTTAGGCTTGTGCTGTGTCTGCCAGCTCAGAAAAGTTGAAAAACATGCAGATTGTTTATTATAAACTGAGTGTATTTATGTGCCATAATTGAAAGTCATGTTGGCTTAGATATAACCAGCTAGTTCTTTACATGTACCCGCCTCCAAGCAAACTATGCTCTCCGCCCTCCTCTCCACTTCTTTTTGTAAACAGAGAGCAAAGCGGCCTACGATGATGCTTTTCGTTTCTCTGCATTTGAACAATGAATCCTGACAAGCAGTCTGCGATTGTTGTGTGATTGTTGTTATTATATGCCAGTTTCAGTTCACTTGTGTTTAGAATCAGATCATCATTCTTCATGTGCAGAGCTGTGTTTGTCAGTGTGTTGTGATTTTCACTCATGCACTGTGCAGCTGAGCATTTGTTAAATACACCAGTGTCATTTTTCATATGCGTAGATGTTTGTTTAAATATATCTTACATTGATAATGGTGGGCTGCAATGTCAAGGAATGATAAATTATATGCAAGGATTATATGCACGGGTGATGGCCTCATGTAATCTCATTATCAGTAATTGTCATTATCATGTGGAAACTATTCAATGTCAGTCATACAAAAACATGTCAACAAAAGCTTGAGACTTTATTGAGTGCTGTGTGTGCTGTGCAGGTTTAGCTGCTGCCCAAGAATGGACTGTCATTCCTGAACCTGCAGCCTCGAGAGTAGTGGGTTTAGCAGCTGCTCATTAGCATTTAAAAATATATGAAGCAAAATAGCTCAATGGTGTGTTTTGACAGTGTGAAAACCATTGAGAAATGTTATTAAGATCCTAAAAAGTCATACCAACTTTTGTAAAACAGACATGCAATGTCACCTTAAATTATTTTCATTGAAATGTTCTGAAGACACTCACCCTGTTTCCTTCCTCCTGATCGTCTTCATTGATAGAGCTGGAGGGTGAAGGTGTAGCAGATTTGCTGGCAGGTGGAGATGGGGATGTGTGAGCAATGTTTGATCCAGTCATATTTAGCCCCAGCTGTGCGTTGATCTGGGATTGGTTGATGGTGGTAAGCTGGTTTTGAGACATCATACCATTGGGGTTGTGCATGCTAATGATGGAGCGCATCACCATAGTGGGGTTTGGAGGATACTGACGTAGGTGTGTCTGACCAACAACCTGCACAGCAAACAGACAACAAAACCAGTTTTAGGCACACTCATAAGTCAAACAATTTGTCACGTTTACACTGCCATCCACAATTAAGAAAGAATGAATATATTAATTATATTTTCATATATTAATACATATTAATAATATTAATTAATTAATCATTCTTAGGGCTAAAATACATTTTATGTGAAGCCTATCTACTCCCTGGTTAGACTAGGTCAGATTTTGTTGCTGGTTCGAGCCTCGGCTGGGTCAGTTGGCGTTTCTGTGTGGAGTTTGCATGTTCTCCATGTGTTGGCGTGGGTTTCCTCCGGGTACTCCGGTTTCCCCCACAAGTCCAAAGACATGCGGTATAAGGTGAATTGGGTAAGCTAAATTGTCCGTAGTGTATGAGTGTGAATGGGTGTGTATGGATGTTTCCCAGAGATGGGTTGCAGCTGGAAGGGCATCCACTGCGTAAAACATATGCTGGATAAGTTGGCGGTTCATTCCGCTGTGGCGACCCCAGATTAATAAAGGGACTAAGCCGAAATGAAAATGAATGAATGAATAGTTTTTACTGCCTTATTTATTTGTTTGTATTTTGTTATTAATTTGTGTTAGTACATTTTTGGGCTCAGAAATGTGTTTTATTTTTTATTCACTTCAACAAAATAGTACAGAATTTAATCCTGTGCTAAATATCAGGTATTGATCAAAATGTATATAAAAACAACCATAATCTTATAGGCTAGGTTAGGGAAAAGATAATTAGCTCTATATTAAAACAACACAAGTAAAGGTGTGTGATGTTTTATGTATGGGGAGGTGGGGTATGCGGAAGACTAATGTGCTTTGTATCGACTAAACAAAGAGTAAAATAACAGCAATTGACAGTCTCCAAAAGCAACCAGATTACGGAGCAAAATCAACTTAAACAATCTGAGAAAACCAAGAATTCATTTGATCTCCTTTGTTCACTTCTCCTTTGTACATCAACTCCTTTCCTCTCCCTCTCTCCATCTGGTATTCAGAGACTCAAACTCAATATCTGTATGTGTCAACACATCATAAAGCTGTGCACCTGGCCTTATTGGCCAGACCTGCTGAACCCTCTCCCTTAGTACAATATTCTAACACCTTCCCTCACACACAGATTACACTCTCTCTGTATTAATTCCCTCGACACATGCAGCTTCATATTGAATCCATGCCTTATCAAAAACACAATTTACAATACAATAGCTGTTTGCAACATCTGTTAAAGCTCATACTGGAAAATATGCACTGTTTTTCTTTTAAAGAAACATATAGCAAAAGAGTGATGGCTAAAGCAAAGAAACTCTGAGTAAATGAACAAATTAATTACACCTCAGCAGAAACAGATTTGCATTAGTTTCATCAGCAGAACGCAGTGTCAGAGCCACTCTTTGTGTCAGACCTTTCTACTGTGTTCATTAATCATGACCATCTGCGTCTAACACTTCAACACTCACCGATACACCACACTGAAATCCCCGCAACATTCTCTCTGTGTCAGTAATGGAAAGAACACAGAAAAATCATAGATATTTGAGGGCTCATATTTATCATCAAAGTCTCTCTCCTTCATGTGAATACATGGAAATGATCAATGGTCTGAACATTTGTCAGACGACCATATGCTTGCTAACTCTTTTGATTTCTTTTTCTTTTCATGCACTACTATGTTGGTCTCAAAAAATGGTCAGAACTGGTCTTCAGTTTCAGGAGCATTTCATCCGGTCGCACAAAGCAGAACAGATGTAGAAATAATTCCCACGCGGATTTTGAAAAGGCAGCTGCGATTTATCTTGAAGCATCTAATGATTTGACAACATTATCTTCCCAATGATCAAACAGCAGTAAATGAAAACATGGGATGATTTTGTGTAAAATAGATATTTATGTGCAGAATGGGTGCATGCAAAAGAAAGAGCGATGAATGGAGCATTCACGCTAAAGCGGCACAAACAGCAGTCAGCTTTTGCTAATATCAGCCTTTGTAGGCAATGAAAGAAATGTGATTTCTGCTGTCAGAGTGGTTTAGCTGGTAGAATGAGTGAGTCAGTATCCGATCTGTTTATTTATGTCCCTGCTGCACACCCTCCATTTGCATTTTGATTGGAACATTGTCTGCTGACACACAGCTCACATCTACACAGATGCTTTTGATAGTCTTCATAAATCTGTAAATAACTTCTTATCTGAAGAGCAAAGAGGCCAGATGTGCCCTATCCTCTCCTCTGTGTGTTTGCTTGTGCTTGTGCAAATGTTGCTATTATTCCAGCAATCAGTCCATCTCAGCTGACTGTATCCCAGCAAAAAAAAAAAAAAACCTTTTTCTCCTTGTATCTTTATTCCCCAGCATACTTTACCACAGGCACAAAAGCTTCCGACGTTAAAAGAGATGCCCACCAAACAGTCGCACCATACGTTGAGCCCCTTGTCCAACACACTGAGACGTTTGATGGATGACTGTTTGGTTCTGCCTTAAATAGTATCCTCACTCTTTTCAAATCAAAAGCAAAAACTGCAACTAAACGGTTAAGAAAATATACCGACGAGGAGAAGAAGAAGAAAAAAACACCCCAGACCCCATTTCCAGCATGTGTTCATAACCATAACATGGCCAATACTGCTTTCAGACCATCAGGATAAGAATCTGAAGATGCCGTGTCAATGGCTGAGAGTCTCGGGTCTGCTCTTCAAGATACCTGCCTCGGGATTCGGTCGGGGGGCGGCGATGGAATTGGAGAGTTTATTAAAAGCAGCTTGGTATGAGCTGTTCCATGCTGAAAAGAATGTTAACAAGTTCAATTTCCATTCAATCTTTCCGCGGAGCTCTTGGAAATGTTCCATAACAGAAAAAGGAGTAAAATCATCTATATGGTAATTATGAGGATGAATCTTACAAGTTTGGCCAGTGTGAAAAGGTCAGCTCTATTATGAATAGTTTATCAGCCCCTTGCACATATTCACAGCTGAACTGGAACCTTAACCAACATGCTGCTTTATTTTTCAACCATTTATGGGCACCTGCATAACTGGCTGCTCCAGAAAATAAATAAATAAATAAATAAAATAAGAAAATGGAATTTTGAATGCTTGCAGAGACCATGGTACCGTGAAGATAAATTGTTTTCTACTCCTATTTCTCCTCCACCTACTCACTCTCCATCGACAACACACACACACACACACACACACACATACACATACACACACACACACACACACACGCACAGGCGCACACATGCACACACACACATTCTCCCGTTTCATGCAGCATATATACTGTTCATGCTCAATGCACCCTGTATGAATTGCAAAAAAAAGAAGAAAAAAAGGGTGGCTCAAAACATCATTCCAGTGGCTCAAAAAAGACTAGTTTACAACCTTTCTCTCTTCTCTTTTATCTCTTTTCCTTCTCCCTCCCTTCCGACTCTCCCGGTGCACTATGGGTATTTAAAACTTGTTCAACATGATTTCATTTCATTTCAAGTACTGGCTGAGAAAACTAAATTACAGAATCAATCACACAGAAGGTCAGGCTGAGACTTCATTACAAGTATTGCATGCCTGCATGAATATCTTTCATTTCTTACTGGCCCAATATGTCACAATGGCTGTCTGGCAGAAAAAAAAGAGAGAAGAAAAAGAAAAACATGAAGGTGAAGGAGGAGAAGAAAAAAAATCCACTTTCTGAGATTGATGTACAACTGATGTCACAACTACTCAGCTTGGAGATAAGATAACAGAAACGTGTAAGGAGAAAGAGTGGGGGAAAGAGAAAAGTGTGAGTGAGTTTCTCTGTGTGTGTGTGTGGTGTTGGAGCAGTAGAAAAATATAGTTTCTGCAACACTGGTCATATTTTCCATTTTATTCAGACACAGCAGTCAGACCCTCGTTGGTTTGTGAGGGAACATGTTTTAAAGACATAGTGTAGTCCTGCAAGTCTCACAGACACCTGCTTCACACAAATGCACTGTACATTCAACACATTGTGTGTTTTTATTAATTTGCCAAAATAAGCCATATAAGATGATTATGTTCAATATAACAATTTATTTATATTCAAATAAATCAATTTAGTCTTTACAAAAAAAGAATGCACAAAATAATAATACATTGTAGCTCACTATATCAAATATATGCTTAGCTTAAAAAAAAAAGCATATGAGCAAAGCATTTTGTCTGAATTAATAGTATTCCTGACTTTGGATAAAATGCTTTGCTCCCATACTTGTTTTGTCAGAATTCTTAGTATTCATGAAAATGTTTTTTTACATTTACATACTAACAGTGTAGTTATCAGAAAAGAAACTGTGTAACTACATGGGCTGAGGTTAGGTTTAAGGGGAGGCTAAGGATTAGTACACAGTTATTATTACAATGGTTATTGCAATTATTAAAATAAGTACATAGTATGCATATTTGGAATTGGACTGTAAAATAAAGCGCTATCAATAAAACAATAAGTACTTCCTGTTTCTGCCAAGATTCTGGAGTGTGTATTTGATGGACGCTTTACTATCCCATTAGACCACAGGAGAGTATTCAATTGTAATACCTACTATGGTATGCAATCTCAGACAAAGCGTTAGTCTAAAATATGTGATCACGGTATTTGCTTCCTTATCAGTTTGTGTCTACTCAGAGATCCAGTCAGAACCCAGATCGTATCGGGACAAAATGAGATGCAGGAGCTTGTTAGGGGAACAGATTAAATAAATAATGACTTCACATTCTGAATCCCGCCAGACTTCTTCACAGCTGAGAAATGGATTTTTGGGAACTGTGTTCGGCCAGCAGTATCTGCGGCTAATTTCGTCTCACATACGCAGAGCATTAGAGGGAAGGAATTAGAAGAATAGTTGACTAAAAAGCACAAACATACGGGGTAGATGAAACTAGCACGTTTTTTTGGTTCTGTCATAGATTTGTTTCAGTTGCTGTTTAAAGATTAAATGGCTTTTTATTTTACTCCCTTACTGTTCATCAGTCTTAAATATTACATCAGTTGGATCCTGAATTGTACTTAATGGTCTGTCTTTCTGCATTAGATGTTAAAAAATAATTCTATAATGCATCAAAATGACTGAAGGACAGGGTTGGAGGTTACGGTGCTAACTTCCGCTAACCCTTAGTGAGTCCTTTACAAATGTAAGACATTGACTCAAAGGCACGGCACTGTCTGTACCAGTCCCAGAGAGCAGGACAAACTGAGATCAATTCCATTAAGAGGAGAGAGACTGAGAGTCTTTCAGGAGGACAATGAGTGATGTGCGATAGAGAAGAATCAGAGGGACGGTCACAATGCCACCAGGCACAGAGCAGAGTGCCCTCATTCTCCCCCAAACCTGCTAATATAGTCCCCACACAATCAGAAGCACTGTCCACAGAAAGAGCTGCTAAAGAGGAATAATGTTGGAGAATCAAATCTAATCCCCTCACAGCGCAGTGAGAACCGGCCGTGTTGTAATTGTGTCAAGGTTTCCTTTTTCTTCCAGATGCATACGAGCCTAACTGACCATGAAATGAAAATTCTTTAGGCAAAAAGCCTTCCGGCGGTCACTTATGCAGCACAGATATTTTAAAAGCTGCAATTATTTCACTCGCCAGCAGCATGGATGGTCAGGAAAGAAGCAATAAAATCTGATGGTGCCTGTCCATGTTGGAATGTAAATAAAGATATATTATTCCAAGTATATATATATATATATATATATATATATATATATACGTGGAATAATATATCTTTGTATAT
>CAIGQW010053631.1:7740828-7763242 GCA_903798125.1 Danio choprae
GACCTTCTGGCTGTGAGGCGACAGTGCTAACCACTGAGCCACCATGCTGCCCACTATTATTCATTCATTCATTTATTCATTTTCTTTTTGGCTTAGTCCCTTTATTAATCTGGGGTCGCCACAGCGGAGTGAACCATCAACTTATCAAGCATATGTTTTACGCAGCGGATGCCCTTCCAGCTGCAACCCATCACTGGAAAACATCCACACACACTCATTCACACACATACACTACGGCCAATTTCTTTGCTTACCCAATTCACCTATACCACGTCTTTGGACTTGTGGGGGAAACCGGAGCACCCGGAGGAAACCCACGCAAACATGGGGAGAACATGCAAACTCCACACAGAAATGCCAACTGACCCAGCCGAGGCTCGAACCAGCAACCTTCTTGCTGTGAGGCGATCATGCTACCCACTGCGCCACTGTGCAGCCTATATATATATATATATATATATATATATATATATATATATATATACACCACAGTATGTTTAGGGAAAACTGCTGAGAATTTAAATAAAATGTAATAATAATCTATGAAAACTCTCTGCTTAATAAAAAAAAACATCAAAAGCTTGCCACACATCATGTGCTGGCTAATTTTGTGTCATTTTATGTATTCTAATTTCTCTGATGAACTTGGATGATTTCATTAATATATCTAGTATAGCAGTGGCATTTTCAGTGCTTCATCTTTCGATGAATCCATGTCGGTGGCATTTAGGAGCCATTTTAACATCTGAATTAACATCCATATAAGCTTGATCATAAAACGTGATTTGCTTGCCTAGACCTTTATTATACCTTACAAGGTAGTCATCACAACAAACCAAAATTGAAATAGCTAATCAATGATCATTTTCTAAAGCAGTCAATAGGCGACTCCAAAGCTAAACAAAAGATAATTTGTTCATAAACATATTTCTCAGCAAGGAGACCTAGAGGTAATGTGAAGATTTTTTTGTGAATTTCAGTCTGTTTATGCAAAGCTACTGTAGGGCTTAAAGGGTTAGTTCACCCAAAACTGAAAATTTTAATTTTGCAGTGAACTACCCTTTACGAGAAGACAACAATTTTATGACACTTTATATTGTTTTGTCATTGCTGTTTGAAAGCATTAGTAGTCCATTATGTTTCATTTACTTTTTTCCATGGAAAATATGCCGGTTGTTATTTGTATGTGAACTATCCCTTTAAGGCTTTGTCTACAAATACAAATCCAGTTTTATAACACTGACACGTAACATCAGCCACCTTGATTTGTTTTTCACATAACACCTTTGGCAAACGTATTTGCATTTAGAGGAGGAAAACTACCTGGATTTAAATCTGTACTTAAATCCAGGTGGAGCTGAAATCTGAATGTAACTGCCAGTGAATAATGTTGTGGAAATGTAATTAGAGCCTTTGCATAGCAACTGCCTTCGACATCTGCAAGCGATAAAATCTTTAAAATGTTCAAGCAAACAGCCAAAGAATAACCAGACACCTACCCCTGGATGTCCATTGTTGATTTGCCCTTCCTGCTCCATCATATTTCTGGAGATGGTGATGGAGGGCAGCTCCAGGCTCTGGGGTGGGAACTGAGGGGTGAAAGACCCCCGCTGAGGGTTAGGGTGGTCAGGTAGCCCAGGGTAAGGTGAGCCCATGTCCTGAAGGCCCATACCAGGCTCAGTCTCTGGAGGAGGGGTGATGGGGGGTATTTCAAACTCCTCGTCACCCAGACTTGGAGTATGAAATGTCTAAAGAAAAAACAAAAAAGAAAACCAGGGATTACTTTTGCCCAAAATTTGAACACAGCCATGAAATTGAAAATCCTGTTCTGTTAAAAAGGTCAATTTCTGCAGAAATTAAACAAAGCCTAATACATTCCCGCAAATAGGAAAGAAAAAGTTTAATCTCCCAGCTGTTAAACAGAGCTGAAGAGATAAGAAAACCTATTTAATACTAGTACATGAAAATGTTTATTTTGACTCAAACCACTACACTTTCCATGAAAACAAGACGTCTGACTCTAAATACATTATTGTGCTGCCATCACACTAGCTGGAAGGCGAAATAAAAACTGCTTAATCTGAGCTGGATGATGTTGGCGGGAGAAGAAAAGGAAGTGCAGGGAGTGATGGGTTTAGAGAAGGTTCACAGAGAATATTCTGTCTGTCCAGAAGCGCTGCACTTTGTTCTTCTCAGTTTCACCTACAAATCTGCTCATCAAACCAAACCAAATCCCTCCAATGGTGAATTAACGCCTGCTGTCACGCTTAATTTTCTTATGTTGACTACCTGCTCTGGCTCCTCCTCAACGAGGAATTCACTGACCTCCTCTCTTCCCTCACTCTCTCTCTCTCTCTCCATTTCATCCTCTCTGCCTCATTTCTGTCTGGATATATTCAGAGCCTCTGGTTTCATGTTCCATCGTGTTCTCTATCTTCACTTTAATGCCCTCAAAGTGTTTCCTTCACTGCCTCAAAAAACATATCAACATCATGTCAACACATCATTCGTCATCTGAAGTTGTTTGCCTTTCTCTCATCACTCTATATCATGTCTTTCATGTTCTCATTCTCAATCTGTTTTCTTTCTCGTTTTCACTTTTCTTGAGGGAAAAAAGTTATGTGCACAGCGAATGTGCCAAGACGTTTTTATTAGAGCAAGTTAATATTCTTCTCGTTTTAGTGGCATTTACACAACCCTATTTTCAAGTAAAAACTGAAATCTTTTTAAGCATTTTTGGATATTACTGTGCAAGACAACAGTGGTTGGGTTTTGAAAAAGCAATCCTTTGAGTATGGGTTTCACAGTGCAATTCTTTTGAAAATATGTCTGTACGTAAAATACATGCATAGTGCAGACGTTTTCATTTTCAGATATTCAAGTAAACATGATTCTGAGAGTGTTGTTTGTGATCAAAAGTTTTCAAAAATACAAAAGGAACCACTTAATATTTTTTCCATTAATGTACCAAAGGTGTAAACATATTCAAACATGCAAACTATTTATATTTAAACATCTTTACATTTTTTTCATTCAATCAAGGTGTGGCTTTACATTAACTTAATTTTATATATATAAATTTGCATTTTATATATATATATATATATATATATATATATATATATATATATACAAATTTGCATATGCATTTTAGATTTTACATGGACTTTATTTAGTCTTTTTGATTAATCAGTTTACCTCATAGGCTGTCAGGTGATTTTGGGCTTCCTAACTATCCTAAAGGGAACATTTGGTCCTCAAAGTGTAGGCACAACCTGAACAACAAACCCCCCACCCCCCCATCAAACATCCACATATACAGAGACTTGAAGCTCATTCAATGCCTGTATGATGAGATCCAGCTGAGGGGGTAAAGCTAATAATCAGCTCTTTTTCATCACCTCTCCCTCTTATTTCATTTTTATGTGGCTCTATTCCAGCATTTAACTTGGAGCATTTTTTTCCACAGCTGTGAGCAGCAGATCTTGTAAAAGCAGTGGTGTGTTTTGTCATAGTGAGGGCCAGGGGCTTGCAGAGCCTAACACATGTTCACATTACCTTCAACTAAAGCCATTAGTGGCCAGCACAGCTCTGTTTCCCAGTTCTCCATTAACACACAAGCTACAAACTCATTTTCCCTCCCTGTGGCATTGCAGCAGTTAACAGTGTGTTAATCAAAACAGCGGCATTGAGGCATAAATAATAAAAATTGTGTCATGAGAAGAATGTGTAGAATGTCATGCACATGGCAGTGATCACAGGCGTATAGAAATAAAACTAACAAGTAAATGAATATATAGTTTATAAAATGAGAGGGAAACAGGTCGAATGAATGATAGCAAAGCAGAGAAAACAGGACAAGAGAGGGAGAGAGTGGTGCTCTTTTCATTTACTTTACTTCATGACCTTTCTCTATGAATAAGACCTGCAGTGCCAGCATGTTTTCACAGTACAATACCGCAGAGAGAAAGAAAGAGTAAGAAGGAGAGAGAGAGAGGGAAAGAAAGAAAGAGTGGCGCAACCTAAATGTCCCAACAACACACGGCTGTGTTGCAAGATCTGATACGACATTCAAAGATCAGATGTGAGGTACATACAGTCTCTTTATTCATCTTTTTCACATCGGAGCATGACTAAAATGACACTGACCTTTACAAATAACAAAACAAAACACTGAACACCTGACTGAACACAATGAGACAAGAGAGCGAGAAGGCAGAGATTAAATTAACATCTGCTCTCGGAGACCGTGAGATGGAGTGTGTTTAAATGAGAATTGAGATGTGGTGGTGGTATCATGTCTTCAGTACAGAAGCTGTAAGCTGTTGGTGTAAGGCTGATGTTGTGGGATGAGGTGGTAAAAGTCATTTGAGAGTGTGTTGAAACGTCAGGACAGTATATGCAAGCAGGTTCAATCTTCAATTCGGGTAGAAGAAAGCATCATAAGTATTCACACTTATTTAGTTTATAGAAGTGGTTTTGGATCAAAGTGACATATAAGAAATCTTCCTCTCTAAAGTGAACTAACTGTCCAAAAAAGAAACTAATCTCAGGTGTCCTTGTTCAATAAAATATACTAAAATATGTTTTGTTATATTTTAGCCATTAATACAACATCAACTTTGTTTTTAATTACTTAAACTATAATCTGAATTCAATAAAACAGAACACACACTACGCTTTACATGAATACATGTTTAGGGCAAATTCTAGCAAAACCAATTGTGATAAATGAATCATGTTTATTAGAAAAAACATCATGAAATTAATCATGATCGATTTTAATTCCCAGACAGCCTCAGGTTATACATGCATCATCTGTACACAGAATACAATAGGTGTAATATTGTGTTGTAATTTCCTCACTTTACCTGGTATTGCAAAACAGTCCAAGCCTCAAGCCTTAATTTGTGCAGAATGCTCTGAGAGTTTACAGTGGTGTGTGTATTATTCTTCAATCTACATACACATAAATTAAAGCACAACATCTTCCCTTCCTGCTAATATTTCTTTGTATGATAAACTGTAAAGGTCAAAACATACGCTTTTATATTATTATACTTATTATTACTTTATTTGAATGTGCAATCAAGTTAATTTTGTTTTGAGAGATTTTAACTGACTTGATGCAACTGTCTGTGACAAACTAATGATAATTTGGTAATACATAAAGAGATTGGTACACTGTAAAAACTGTTTTTACAGTACAATAAACTTCAGTTCATGTTCAAGTTATGCAATGACACACGATTGATACACCATCACCTCAATATAACAGATGAGTAGGTAAAATCACATTAACCTGTCCTTTTTGGTGCATCTTGAACTCCATGACCATCCACAAAAAAAAAAAAACTTTCCATGAATATAATGGTTGGTTATTTTCTTAAAATAACTTTTTTTTTATAATTTGACGGCTACACGAATATATATATAGGCATCAAAAATGGTAAATATCCAGTTTTAGCATTTTTTATAAAGCATTTTTTTTGTTTGTTTGCTTGTTTATTACATACAGAGTGCCCGACTTCGGGACTGAACAGAAAAATGTGGGACGAATGGTCACCCTAACCATACTTCAATTCCCCTTAAATTCATTGGCAAACAAAACTTTTGGTTTCCAACATTTCTACAAATATCTTCTTTTGTATTGCATAAAGACTGGCATACAAGACAAAAAAGAGGTTGAGAAGTTTGGGTGAACTTTCCCTATAATTTAACATGCCAAACTAACAGACCATTTTTAAAAACCCAACTTGCATCAATCCATCGACACTTAGATGCTAAACTCAGATAATCAGGGTAAACCAATGGCACCGATTACAAAGCAATAACCCCCTTTCACTTAGCAGATTTAGTAAACCGATTCAGCAGAGACATAAGCAGCAGTTGTTAAAAGGCAGTGCATCACAATTACTGAGCATGATGGTTAGAAGGATCGATAGAGCAAACTCCTAATATCAGAGAAAAGCTCTCCTCAGATGACAGTGGCAAAGACTCTCAGAGTCCAACAGCAGCCATTCCAAATCCATTTCTACATATACAGTAGTGATTACACGTGTGTAATGAGATTGTGTGTGATAAGTGATATTACTAAGTGGAACTGAATATGGCCGTATCAGTTTCAGTTCAACAGCAGGAAGGAAGAGGTCACCTTATCAAGCACTGTGATATACTCTTTCCATATCATATTGCATTATGATGTTCAAGATAATGTGGTTTACATATATTATCGTGTTTGAAATATTATTTTTTTCTTTGGATCAATGAGTATGAATTATTAACAATTTGAAAAGATAGGTTAGTAATTTTTACAGACAAAAAGACACAACAGTATGATTATATAGTATGATTATATTTTACTTAAATAGTTTAGGTTCTTTATCATTTTTGTTATTAGTAAAGTCGTTTCTCTAAGAACAGGCATCTTACTGTATCACCTCTATTATCAGGATGGTTATCAGTACATTTTAAAGTAAAGTTTTGTTAAATTTTAGTAGTTCAAGTAGATAAACATTTGTAACACCATATTTATAGACCACATAAAAGCTGAATGGGCTTTCTATTTATATATTACGTGCGAGGGGTAGGATAATATTTCTCTGAGAAACTACTATTTGAATATCTGGAACCTGAGGGTTCAAAACAATATTTTCCCTAGAAGCATATTTTCTTGTGTTATTACAAGTGAAACAATTGAGATGTGGTTCCTACAGCATTCAGACATTTTACACTCTCCAAGGACAGCTATGCAATATATATGCAATTCTGTATCAGCAGCAACAGTAACATCAATATGTTGAAATAAAGTGTACGATATACATTTTCAAAGGCTGGATACTACTTTTAACCATTACTGTATTTAAATCATTGCCACTGTCATTTTAACAGTGACTTTTTGGCAACCACAGCTACCATTTTCTACTCTAAATTTAACTACTTTTCTTTTTTTTCCAAGTGTACATCCATCTAATTAAATACCATGGATGATGTATATATAATGACCTGGTTTACATTAAACTAATGTTAGATGCAGTATATCCAGGTCCATACACAGAGCGCAGAGTGTCAGGCTCGAAGATATTTAGCCTCTCTCTCTCTCAGTTTCCCTCTCTCGCCTAAAGATGACACATTAAGCAGATTAATGAAAGAGCTAAAGCTCATGGAAAACCCATCACACTGTGAAATTACAGCACTCACTAGGGTAAAGTCCCTTTAATTTCTCTTCAGCTTGAGTTACAAGAAACAATATCCCCCTCACACCTCCCCGCACATACATTTCAGGTATGGGAAAAAGAGAGAAATTTAAATGTTAACGCTTTTTAATTTCATGTCATGTGTCATAATACCAGCTGCAGTGTGAAGGAGGAAATTTCTTAGGGGGAAAAAAAAATCAACTACGGGAAATTTTCCGTCAATGATCAACAGCTCTACTTCCACTGCAGGTGCCAACATGGAGTCTGGCCTCGGCAAGATATCAATTTTATCAGAAGAATTTAAGGAGATTTTAACCGACTTGATACAACTGCCTGTGACAAAGGCTGTGTGGCTTCACTGCCTTAACATGAAATGAAAATGAAGCGAGACCCACGCAAACACAACAAATGTGTGACAAATGCACGTGTGCAGACATTATCTTTGCTTAGCCAGCAAGAGTCTATCAGCGCCGTTGAGACTGTGAGAAGGAGATTTGCATTGGAAATGTGATGGAAATCAGGCAGTGGCAACAGTGAGTGTAACAGTGAGTGACAACACATACTGTAAAGCGCCTGTATACAATCACGCACAGATAGCGAGGCCAGTCTGAAGTACACAACCTGTGATTTGCCACTGTATAGTGTCAGACTCATGACAGGGGATTAAAATAAAATGATGGAGGGGAAAGAGTGACTTTTGTGACAGATGCCAGTTTTCTTTGCTGTTTCTAGTTTGAAGGTATCTTCAAATGATTACTGGACAGGTGAATACTCCTTCAGCGTCACCTGAGCCTGAAGGCAGCTTTCACCTGGAAGGATATCAGCAGGATGTGAACACCTGTGGCTAAAGCAACCGTAATCCCATCTCAACGCTCACTGCCCCCTGTGCTCCTCAACCTATGGTCAATACGGATGGGTACACAGCGATGCATAAACACACCGGCTCCACCAGAGGAATCGCTCAGTCAGATTATAACATTGGGAGTATATGTGTATGAACATGTAGCCGCTGGCGTAACAAGCTCTAAGCTTTAAGGGTTCGGGCTGTGGAAAATCCCAAAGCAGTTCAGGAAGGCATGCAGGGAGCTAATCATGTTTTATGTAAATCCAGCAGCTGCACACCTGCCGTTGAAATTAATCATTTCATTTGAACGTACATAGGCATGCATGCTAAATTAATTGACTTTGTTTTAGAACAATAAATGGTTAGACATGGAAATTACTTTTTTAGTGGCTTCGGAGTAACATGGCTCTTGGCATGAGCTAACAATGGAAATGCAAAAGGTTATCTGCAAGAATTTACTCACGTCTCCTCCTGCTAACAGGGCTCCATTGGCATCAGCCATGTTCATGTAGTTGTTGTTATTCGCAAACTGCAAAAGAAAAAAAGAACACAAGGAGTTATTTCAGTTGGCATTTACTAATTATCAATAGTGCAATTCTGCAGGCACCATATATGAATGCACACATATTTTTAGGCACAAAATAGCTGGGAATTCAATTCAAAACAAATACATTTGTTGACACTGAGGAGTCAGGATTGGAAGGTTGACACCAAAGCCTGGTGTGTCCAGGATGCTATTGTGAGTCTTTAGAGAACAGAATAAATCGAAGCAGTTTAAAACTTTTTCAGTGATCTGCTTGTGACTTTACATAAGCCTTTGTGTTGTGTTTTCAGATATTAGATATATTTCAGTAAACAAAATCATTAGTAAATAGTGCTGCTTTATTGCAATATTGTTTATATATACATGAAACATATATAAAAATCAGATTTAATATAGAGTTAAATTGGTGATAAATCAGTGTTTATTTGCTTATTTTGAATATAATATATAAGTGACTTTATTAGTTCATTTCAAATCTAAAAGCCAGTGAAAATACAATGTATAAAATACATTTATTGTAAAGCAGTAAGTAGTTCATTTACTAGCTAATCACTCAAATACATAGGTAATAATGGCACATGAAGTAACCCAGTTTCTAATTCACCTTGTAATGTAATGCATCAGTGAGACAGCTAGGTGTGGCTTGCCGTCTGTCACGCAAAGGCTAACTTTGCATTACAAAAGTGAGGGAGAGTCACAATCATCTTACTATTCTGAAATGCCCACATCGTCTAATGAAAGATCACGGTTTATTACAGTAGGTGAACACAGAACAGCTTGCATAGCACTGCAAAACAACCCACCCACACATACAGTACGCACAAGGTCTGATCCCTTGAAAATGATAAATCGTTCATGGTAAACAGAAGCTACGTGCAGTATATTCAGGTCATTTTTACATGTGAAAATAAGATGGGATGGTGGCATTTGTTATCGTACAGTACATCGTATCGTACATCCATGTCGTTTTCTTTAGCCTTCTTTCTAAAAGTAACTCTTTTTCTTTATTCTGATCCTTTATTCGGTCTGTACCCCTCTAAATCAAACGTGATGGCAAATGGTTGAAATGGCAGGCATCCTATCTTTTCTTCTGAGACACAAACACACTGACAGGTAGGAACAATGGAAGAGCAAAATGAGGAATTATGGGTTAGCAGCTGGAGGGCCAGCACAGAGGGTCCTCTATAACCAGACAAACCATCCATACACACACATGCGCGCACACAAACATCAACCAGAACAAGTCTTCATAACAGCCTCAAGGCCCTGATTCAACAGCACATCCAACAGCAAGCTTTTGTCTGTTTAAAACAAAGTGATTCCTTCAGATGCACAACCAGAAGAGTCTGAATAAGAGGGAAAGGGGGCTTTTCTTATCTTATTGTGGAGGGCAAACAATTGCAGGAACAAATTAAGATCAGAGCAAAATGAGAAGAGCATTAATTTATTTTTTCCCTTGCTTTGTTCTCTCTCTCCCCCTCATCTTTTTGTCTGAGTGGTTAGTATGCGAATGTAATTACCGAAGGAACTGTAGCTAATCAACTGCGAATGGTATCCATTAATTAGTCTATGCCCTGGAGAGAAAGTGAGCGAGAGAGAGCAGAGGGGAAAAGAAAAAGAATGAGCTGATATGTTAAAAGTCTAACCAGCCCATATACACGTGTAGCAGTGTGTGCAGCTGCAGGACTTGAAGAGCAGGTGTTTGAGGCTGAGGAGGCCTTTTGGAGAGCTCACCTGGTGCATCTACACTGAAGAGGAACACACTGCTTCACACAATACAGCATAATGTCAGCTGTATGATGTCTCTGTGAAAAATGAACGCTTTTCCATGCAGTCTTAAAGAATCATTTTTTGAATTAAATGTTTTGATCATATCAGAGAGGAGTCTGGTGTCAGTGGTGCAGGACAGGTGCCGTTTAATAATAGTCCTTTAACTGCATGTACTGATGTGATGTGCTTGAGAGTAGTTTGAGAAAAGCAAATGCTTTCTGCTTCTTAGCACGTGTCTCTGTGAATAAAAATTAGTTTTTGGAGCAAGAGAGAGAGAGAGAGAGAGAGAGAGAGAGAGAGAGAGAGAGAGAGATTAAGAGGTATTTGAATACACATCTCATTACAGAGAAGAATTTCCCTCACCCGACCCTCCAAAAATAGAGAATAATTACACAGAAAACAAACACAATAAAAAGTAATAAGACAAAGCAATCTAACATGAAATCAATGTTGACTTATTTTTAATTAATCTGAAGAACTCTTCTGTATATGTTTCAAAGAAAGAAAAGAAAACAATGCTTTGTTTTCATTGTCTTTAAATCAACATGTAAAAATTAGTTGTTGTTTGTTTTTATCTTTTTCTGCTGACATCACACAGGCTACTGAACAATGTTACTCAACACTCTAAAATTGTGCATTTTCACAGTGATGCCACAGAAAGAAGCATTTTGGGTTCGTCTCTCTGTTCTTAAAACAACCATTTATTCTTATAGAAGAAAGTTTTGATTATTTACTTTAAATAATGTTTACTTCAAAGTACCTATTTCCCATCTAAATGTTTTTACATCATCTAAAAGAACCCCTTTCCCCACTATAAATTACCTCTTGAGCAGGATTAGTTCCAAGGTTTTTCTATTTCAACTTGGATTTCATGGATGTTACAGTTTTGTCATGAAATGAATGGTAAGGCTTTTTCATTCTCAATGGAACCATAGACACAAAAAATAAAAAAGTAAATACAAAAATACATCAATGTTCAGACAACAAACAAACAAACAAACAACAACAAAAAAACAATCATGAAGGAATGGCCAAATATCAAGATATGCATTGTGTAACTCTCATTCTCCACAAGAATAGGTCCAGGCATATCGTTTTATCTAATCTATTCCACCACACAAATTTTCATCATCATAGATCCAGTTTCACTCTGAAATAAGTTACATTATGGAAAATGGGTTGAGAATGGAAATTCGCATTGACATTACCAATGAATCTCCAAAGGATCATATTTTGAGGAATTTAAAGAAAAAGAGAAAGAAAAAAAGATGTATTGAATGAGAGACAGAGAGTGAGAACACAAGGTGGAATCTGAGAAAATGAGAATGGAAAAAAGTTCATGCCTCATTTCATCACTAATGTGGGTCTACATAATACAAACAGCAAGGAGATACAAAGATGCATCTGTGTGTGTACACAAGCACAGCTCCAGGCTTTAAGTTATTCATTCACACCATCAGCATTCACCCTGTTTTAAATCCCATTACCTGCTTCTTTGCCTCGCATCACTGACACATGCAGATTCACAACTCATGAATATTAATTGAACAAACATTAATTTCAAACGAATATTACAGAAGGCCGAGTAGCGCTGCTTTAAATGACCTCAGAGTTGTCAGCTGTACATTCAACAGCTGATGGAGATAAACAGAACTATAATGAATGAGTTTTTTAGGAAACAGAAGTTAGCGTGAATGGAAACGGAGACAGGGGTGTTGTTGTCACTCTTGGCTCTCTTGAGCGAGAGAGCAGACCCTCTCATGTTCATGGCAGGGTGGGATTGAGCCAGATGCCAAATGAGATTAGCAGTGATGGGAGGATGAGACGAACTAAAAGAATGAGGGAGAGAATGCTGTAAATGGGTCAAATCAGACAATGGAGCCTCTGTAATTAACAAGATGAGAGGAACAAAACAAACGCTACCTCTGCCTTATTAGTGAACAGTAACGGGCTCAGGACACACCCTTGATATGCATGAGTCACAATAGATGACTAGTTATTTTCATTTCTCTTTTTTTTTTAAACATATTTTTTACATTAGTGCTTTAAATTACTTTTTAAATATAGTTTCACACATTTCTTAAATTTAAACTGACTAAAAAGGCTATAATCATACAATTTCTCCTAATTTATGCACAAATTATATGCACAAACATGAACTTCACTTGTGAATAAGTCGATAATATGTGTCCTGTTTAGTAGGGGTGTCAAAATGAATTGTTTCTTTGGTGCAACGCGATGCATACAATTCGGTATCGGTTCAGTAATAATCATAACAGGTTATTGTGTACTGACGTCATTTATCTCATAGGCGCTATGTCGCAGTAGCTTACTATGGCGAGGGAGGCGAGCGCGAGTAATTAATACACTCCAACTACTTAAACACAGAAACTCTGCACAATTCACTGTGTGTGTGTTTGCTGGACAGTCTTTTACTGACACTTACAACAGAAGCCCCTGTTTCACTGTTATGAAGAAACTGAAAGTAAACTCCATTTCTCTCGCTCTCACTGTGTACCATTGATCTACTGCCGTGAGGTAAACTTTCCTCTCCTCTCTGCTGTTACAGCAATACTTCTGAATACAGACACAAGCTTGTCTACATAGCGAGTTTTCTCCTCCGCGTCTAACGTGGATCAGCTGTGATCGCCGCTGCCGTTTATCAGTGTCACTCATTGGTGAACAGTGCCAGAGCGTTAGAGCCAATGGCAGCCCTTTCTGTTGAGCGCATGACCAGTCAAAGGGGTGTAAGAAAGAACTCGCTAGACTAGTCTCAGAAAGCGAGCGGGATATATTTGTTTATTTGCTATAAATGCTCATGTTGTTCTGTGCATGTACTTGAGTTTTTAAAGGTACAGTTTATATATCTGACTGTTTGTATGTGACAAAATTGTACTACAAATAGTATATAAATATAAATATATTTATCAATTTTAATACAAGAATTGCTGTGCTGTGAAGAAAATATAAAACTGTGTATGGAAAGCATTGTCAATGCACCGTGATGCACCGAGATATCGAATTGAACCAAATCGATGGCATGATAATCGTAAACGAACCAAACCGTGAGACCAGTGTAGGTTCACACCTCTACTGTTTAGATTACTTTTCCATATAAATTTTCTTTCCTTATTTTTGACTAAACTAACATGTTTATATTTTAATCTTGCAGTTTTGCACGTCAAGCCAATATACTGACTGAAATGGTCCATACACTTTGTTTTTACAATTTTACATGCAAATTACAACCTATAAACAAAAACAACTAAAACTAAAATTATTAGCTGTCCTGTGAAATAATGTTTTTAAATATTTCCCAAGTGATGTTTAACAGAAAGTCTTATTTATTTATTTATTTATTTATTTATTTATTTATTTATTTTAGTTTGACTGGAATAAAAGCCGTTTTTATTTAAAAAAATAATAATAAGGTCAATATTATTAGCACCTTAAGATATTTTTTCCCCAAAAGGCTTCAGAACCACTGTTGTACAATGACCTAATTAACCCAACTTGTTAACCTTATTAGCCTAGTTAATCACACTTTAAGCTGAATATTAATATCTTGCAAAATAACCATTTAAAAGTATGTACTGTTATTATGGCAGTGAAAAGAAATGTATTAATAATGAATTTTAATACAGTTTTAATACAAACCTCTAAACATTCTCAAATGGTCATATCAGGCAGTCTTCTAAAGATGTTAGAGTTGTTGTTTTGCACAAAAACCATGATGCTTTTTTACAATAAGCTCCTGCCTGTTTTTTTGGACACCAGCGTCCACACTGAGCCCGGTTTCATAACCTGTGTTGTTTGTATATTCTTATGCAAGTGTTTCCAGAGGGAAATAAGATATTATTACAACAGAGTGAATTCAATCACCCCGGGGGAAAAAACAATATTACAAAACTAATACCCGACACAACCCAAACATAATGCACTTGAGAAGAATGTAACCATGACCAACAGCCTGTTTGAAGAATTACTGAGGGCACATGGTCATTATCCATAAATGGGTGAGTCAACAAACATACTGTAGTGTGACGCATATGCAAGTCTATGTTATTATATTTAAAAAAATAATTAAATTTTTAAAAAGAAATTAACCTTGGTCATTTAAGAGAGGCAGCAACTCAGCATTTAAGATGGCATGAATAACAACACTCAACATATACACAATATTGGTGGTTCACAGAAACATAAAAACGACATAAGCACACACAGTTGAGCGGGGGAAATGTGTAAACTGACGTCTTTGTCCAGCAGGCCCACACAAAGAGCCTAAAGCAGGGCTGTTGATCCGCAGGAGAAATCGATCACTAAAAGTCAGTTTAAAGCTAAAATCATTACATGAAAGCACTGCACACAGAGAGAATACAATCACACTGACATAGACTCTCTTTAGACAGTCATCTCTTCCTCTCATCTCTCTCTTTCATGCTATTGCTCTCTTTCTCTCTCTATCCCTCCTTTTATTTCTCTCTTCTGTGCTCTCATTCCATTATTGCATTCAGCTATATCTCCGATTCTTTTAAAACAGCTACATCTAGATGAATAAAAGGCTGTAAAATAAAACAATTGTACTGGATGACGATAATTGCTGATGAAGCGGGCCTTCACAAACATGTGAAGAAAAGAGTTAAAAGATAAGATGTGGACCAGTGCACCACTGCTAAAAGAGCTACAAGTGGCAACAATGAAATCTGAGAGCTACTTGAGATTTTTCCCACCAGATGAGAGATATGAAACGGATCCATATATAAGTCCTTGAGTTTCCATCTACTGAGCTTTTAGCACGACAAGACTTAGATCACTGCAGTGTATGAAGAGGGGTGATTGAATATGAATTAAAAAGTGAATTTGAAAAGGAAAAGTATAATAATGTGTGCTCAAAAATGCTCAATTAAAGTAGGAGTAATGCAAGAATTAATATGATTCATTTAAATGAATAAATAAATAATTAATAATGAATATAATTTCAATCAGTATTACAATTATAATAAGTTATAATGTTTATTATGTATTATTAATAGGATTTAAATAATTAAATGAAATTAAAATAAATTCATAAATAAACTATTTTGTGATAATTAGTAAAAGTTAAAATTATAATTATGTTATTACTATACTCAAAAATATATATTTCGGCTGGTTGTTCAAACTGCTTATTTAAAATGAGCTGAATCAACACAACTCAATCCACTTAAGTTTGCAAAAACAATTAAGTTAACTTCAACTAAATCAATTTGTGTTGGGACAACCCAGCATTTTTTACAGAGTACTATACTTCTACTACTACTAAAGGGTATTCATAATTATTATTAAATTATAATAAAAGAAATAAATAACAAATAATAATAATAATAATAATAATCATAATCATAATAATAATAATAATAATAATAATAATAATAATAATAATAATAATAAGAAGAAGAATAATAAGAATAATTAATTTATTCATTATTTAAAAGCAATCATGTCACATGGAATCGTCATCTCCCACCTCCACCTCCCCAGCATCTGCTTCTGCTGTGCAAAAGAGCCAGACCTACCATGGGGCATGTCATTAATCTGAGATCCTTTTACAAGACAAAAAGGCCCAGTTTAGTCTTGTCTAAATACCCCCAATTAATGACAAGCTCTGCAGCTTCCTACACTGGTCATAGGTCAGTTATTCCATTTCAATCCTTCCAGAAACCCGTTAAAGAAAGCACTGACAAGCTGAAGCTTCATCTTTGATCTTGATGGGTACAGCACTGGCTCTGCGCCACAGTAAAGCTAACACCATGGATAAAGCTTCACATATTCCCACAATAGAACAGAACATCCAGTTACACCCACACACACACATCTGATTTGTTACTTGTTTGATGACTGTCCTTAGAAATAAATTATTTGATACCGTAAAAACTTTATATTGCACAACATTACTCTAAACCCAACCCTTGCACAAAAACACTTCATTCTGTATTATGTATAAGCTTGTTAAACCAAGGGCACTTTAATTTATGTCCCCATAGTGACACAGGTTGGTGTGCATGCAGGTTTAAGTTCCCACCAGAATATAAAAACATGAACACACACACACACACACACACACACACACACACACACACACACACACACACACACACACACACACACACACACACACACACACACACACACACACACACACACACACACACACACACACACACACACACACACACACACACACACACACACACACACACACACACACACACACACACACACACACACACACACACACACACGGAGGGGAATATAGGTTTTATGTTTACTTGCACCTACTTTAATTTCAGGTTTTGGAATGTACCAACAAGGGCTGTATAATAATACTAATATTTAAAAAACGCAATAAAAAGTGTAGCCAATAAAAAATGTTAAATTACTTTTCATATTACCAAGCAATTCTCTGTGAAACTTCCAAAGTATTGTGTTCATCATTTCCATGACTAATTTCTCCAAGAGTGTATATTTAGCTGTTACATATTGTACATTTCCTTTATTGCTGTTTGGGTACATCAGCACTGTCAGCCAGTTGTTCAATCTCTGCAAGTCTGTGAAACACAAACTGTTAAGCGCCAGCTCATACATCAGCTTATTATTCTAGCGAATACTCCACCATATTAAACAAATGGATCAGCCTACAGCTGCAGAGAGAAGCCTGCATGAGGGGCCAGGGGTTATTGTCTAATTTAAATCTTGGCTGTATTCCCGGTCCAGTGCCACATTCCAATTTGTGGCTGTGTAGCCTGGCGCCACTGACAGGAGTCCTTCTGAAAACACAGCTATGGCCGCCCTCCAGAAATGTGTCGAGAAACAAAGCAATCAACAGGTTGTGGAAGATTAACAGCATGGTTGATATAAATTAGCCTGAATAATGAAAACGGTTTATAGGTTTTGTGCCACACAGACTGCTTGCACCTATTGTGTTTTCACACACATCCACACAGCTGTATGGAAAGCGACGTCTTGCTCATATATGAAAGACAAACCAGCTTCCGGGCTTCATGCGTAATAAAAGAAGAAGCATGAAAAAAAATGAGCCAGCCAATTGAATCAATATGCAACCCAAAATGTATTGCTCCGTGTTTACACCTGAACTGTCATCTTTAACATTGCATTTCAAAGGACAGGGTAAGATTACGATGGCAGTGCTGCAGAAATTACAATACCTAATCTTCTCTATTCACTTCTGGTCATTATGGTGACACTTTGAGCGCCCAGGAACAAAAGAGCACCAAGGATTTGCACATATATGCCCTAAAATTATTCCTCTCTTGAAGACAGAGCGACAGCGTAGAGATCAAAGAGAAACTGAAATAAAACCGGGAATTACTGAAACTGTGCCATCGTTAAAAGAGCTTCATGCGGTGTGGATGGAGAGAGAATTTATCTTTAGCAACAAAGAGAACAGAAGAGAGAAATCATATTTTGACTGATTCAGACACTACAGAAACAACAAACAAGAAGGTAAGCAGGAAGAATCTATGTGCATCTTTCACACGATATACATTGCAAAAGTCTATCCTTGAGGAAATTAAATGCTCAGTATGATAAAATATATGACTTATTTAACCATACTGATTTTTTAAATAGCTAAAAAAATCTGTGTCAATTATGCACTGGAGTCCCCTAAAGCAGTTTTACCCCATTTTATGGTGAAAAATCTGAAAAAGGGGTCAATAACAGATCCTATATTTGAGTCTTGACCTCTGTCACAGGCCAAATGGGAGAAGTGCTGCACTAAAATAACAAATTGGCCGAAACACACAAAACATTCCACAGGCCGAGCATCATCCACAGCACATGTGGACACTGTGTCCACCTCCATCTGTCTTCATTAGGTCAGTGTTTGACCCGTTTCTCTGCATCTGAAGAGGTCTTCGGGGACTTTGTTGTACTCCTAACACTGTTTGTGTGGACATTTTGAAAGTAAACCTCACAACAGCACAGCCAGCCAATTACGACAACAGCGGATCCGGTGAAGACAATGGCAAGTGGCTAATCTGAGCCTAAGAGCAAAGAAATAGAGGAAAGGTCTGGCATGAATCGCTTCAGAAGATTGTGGGAAACGAGAGATAGACTGCTTCCTTTGTACCTCTAGGATGCTGAAGAGATCCTACTGATTAAAAAAAGATAATAATAATTTACAAAAAGCAGAAATGTGATCAGCTTGTTTTCTGGCTAATCCGAATCCAAATGAGTCAATGGCTCATTTTGATTATTAGTACAGAAGTAATGTGTATCCAAAAACACTGAGCTAAAAGAAACCATTTCAGAAGTACTCAGCAAAAGATAAACGTGTAAAAAGGTTTTCATTCCAAAGGATAATTTTTTGTAAAGTACAGATTTCAATTACAAGCGGTTTGATCTTTTTCTTCTATTGTAGAGACACTCTTAAAACCTCCAAATTGACCACAGCGGAGATGAAGACAGTTTTATTTTCACTCACGTCTCCCACTCATCCTCAACCATTCCAATTAAAATCAGAGTGACTGATTGAGTATAATCATAGCCAGAGGCATGACGTTTAAACACTGGCAGACTTGCTGTCAGTGTGGACTTGTCATGTACAACAAAGCATGTTTAAAGCATAATTGAGGCCAGATGGCTGAATCTGGTGCCAAGACAGACAGGCAGTCCATATGCATGTCCACAGAGTATCAGTATGACTGTAATCAAGAATCGCACAAGTGTCTGTCAGACAAGTCTTTCGCTCGGCATACTATTTTTTAAAATCCACAGACAATATTCAGCGCACCTCAAAAGCATCTTGCGGTAGAGCAACAGAAGCCTTCAGTTGGTGGCACTACGTTGCAATACACGGTCCTTCATTTCGGCAACATGCTCTCTCTGTGTGTACATGAGGGCATTCTGCTCCTCTCCGTGGCTAAATGAAGAAATCTTTTTCTTGCAAGTGCTCTACAATGCTGGTGGCCAGTAAACTGGTTAGTTTAGGGCTTTTAAACTTAAGTCTTTTAAAGTAAAAAAATTTACTTCAAAATCTGTAATTTTTAAGATGGTAAATTCAAAACCTGCTTTGTCATCAAGGCTTTAGAACTGTTTAAAAGGATGGGTTGCCTATACTGTATGTTCACATATAAATAAGGTTTTATGCATCACATTTGGCTTAAAATGCTAACTTATTTTATTTAAAAAAATAAAGAAATAAAGAATCCTGTAATGAAGTTATAAAAAAAGCGATCAGGTTGCAGTAATTTGCTGTTAAGAGTCAAAAAATGCACATTTTATTGGCTGACCACAAATACGCTGGATAACAATTTTTTTGGACTGCCAAATCACTGAATTATGACTGACAGCGAAGCACAACATTAAGCATCCCTTCATATTACTCCATGACAAGAAAAATATTCTAAATGGCCTAGTAAAATCTGAATAGTCCAACGTAATCCCATCTGGGTAATTCTGTAGTGAACACTCTGGCATCATTTCAGTAAACTTTTCTGCCAGTAACAGCAATCCTTGCGTTAATCTCTCTCATCAAATCGACAGGACCGGCAAAAACGTCTGGCGTGGCGCCTCTGCCATCACACTTTATAAATTATATAGAAATGGGATATAACATTGCACGCACGGTCCAAAACATACAGGCAATGCTCTGGGGCCTAATTTATCATTGTTATTCAAGTGCTTGCTCACCTCACACTTAAAACAAAATCCTTCTAGATTCTAATTAAGCTCTAAGGTACCTCCCAAGGGCTCCGCTTTGGCAAAGAAAAGCACTTTGATTTATGTAGCACTTTGTCGTTAGCGCTTTAGGCCTGCCTGTTGCGAACACACTAGTGATAAATATGAGCATAGAGCAATTACTCATATTTGTTAATTAACTCCCGCTAACAATGTTTTCCTCCACAATGTAATGAAAACACAGCAGATTGAACACAAATATGCCCCATTATTTCATGTCTCCACCTACATGCAATTAAGATGAAAATAATTTGCTGCCACAGAGCCCTCGCTGTGAGGGGAAACTTCCACTGCATACCAAATAAAAGCCGTTTACCCAGCACAAGCAGCAATCACATGGAACTGATAGGCTTTAAATGCTGTAATTAGCTCTCAACCTTGTGGCTGTCCGACTGCATCCCACTAATGTGTGAACACATGCACTTGTGAATTACTTCAAATATCACAGCTCTCCTCTGCAGCCCTTTAGCCTCAGTTAGACGGGGGCCAGACGCTCTCTATCTCACTTTCTCTCTCTCGTAAAGAGAGGATAGCTCAGCAATCTTTTCGAGGAACACCGTACGAGTAGATCCTATCCTACGGCAGCGCTGGATTGAGAACAAAGATGTTAAACACAGAGGTCTCGCATGCCAAAGCACTGAAAACCTATACGGCTAAATCAGATCCCTATATGAGCACAACACTGACTGTCATTTACACAGAGCGAGTCTTACTACACTGAAGAGACATTGTTTATATGCTGCACCCACAAAGATTACACTGATAACAATTCACTCTCTCACTGCTGGCACGGAACAAAATGGCCGTTCAAACAAGGGGACTCAAGCAGCTCGGACTCCACCCTAATGCTTAATTAGGAGTGATTGTGGCCTTCTTTTACAGCGTGGTGCTCACTGAAGCTAGCTGAGCTCAGGATTGGATTGAGCCCCTGTGTAAACAGAGCTTTGGAGATTCTCGTCTCTGGGGCTCTGACATGTGGCTCAGAGGAGCAAGGGGAGATGAATGCTTTCATACAGTCTTTATCAGGGTGAGTGAGAGGGGTAATGATCCTAAAACAAATCTACCATTGGGGGATTTACAGAGTGTTTGACTCTGGAGTGTAATGTCCAGTGGTTTAAGTGAACAGATGCCAACGCTGTAGCAACATCTGGTGACCCCTGAAGCAGCACGCAAGTGGACAGACTGCATGTTCGTGTAAAACTCACACAGTCATGCACTGAGGAAAAAAAGGAGTTTATTAAGCCCAGATTTTTTATAATGTACATGCATATGTCCTTATAAAGTATAGTCCATTAATAGTGTGCATGAAAACAGGCACTCAACACATGCTCAATAAAAAGACTTCCGCTTTTTCTATCTTAATGTTTATATTTAAATGCTTAATCACCTCAAACTCGTCAACTCTGGTGTTATTTTGTTTTTGTTGTTTTCTTCTCTCTCATTGGTTTCTTTTCAGATTGTTAAACAACAGCCAAGATCAGTGTTGGCACTTTGTGGACCAAAATACTTGAGCAAAACCTATTTAAACTGAATATTTAAACACTCTATGTACAGTTTAGTCAAATCTGTGCTGATATGTGTGCATCATGCACACTGTATGCATACCCTACTGCACACATACAAATCAAAGCATTCCTTGGGCTTTCAGCCCAAGAAGCCAATTTTTCATGCAGGTTTCTCTGGATAAACTTAAAACTGCCTCACACTCCCGACACTGGCTGCTATGTAGAGTCAATTAACTTAAGCCAAAGTGTTACAAATTATTTGCAAAGATTCTACTTCAACATTTACTAAGCAATGCATGCTCTTCTGGGGACATTTGTAAATGTGAAATATTATCAGTTCCAAAGGGCCGGCATTAAAAATCACAAAGAAAAATCACAAATGAAACAGTTATAATGTCAAATTGAACAATTGTGTTAACCACTCCAAAATAGTGCAATTCAATTTAGAAAACAACGGATACTTCTGAAAGTTTTGAGGAGATTTCAAACTGAAGTGAAACCCTTTTCAACTGTAAACCCCCAGTGGAGTTCATTGTAAATTATCATGAAAATTACTTAGAAGACTATAACCATTTTGCTTCACATAGAAAGATACTCCAGAGGATGCAGAGGTTCTTTGTAAACATTAAGCACTACTCGTTTGGCTATTTTGGAAGCACTCATCAGCGTTAATGTTAAATAATTCTGCTTTATCCATTTGACTCCCCTCATTATAATGCATTTTACCATGTTCCTTGATATAAGCTAATGAAGAGAGAGAGAGAGAGAGTGAGAGAGAGAGAGAGAGAGAGAGAGAGAGAGAGAGAGAGATGTA
>CAIGQW010053631.1:7770587-7796387 GCA_903798125.1 Danio choprae
ATAGATAGATAGATAGATAGATAGATAGATAGATAGATAGATAGATAAATTGTGTATATTTTTCTTATTTGATCTAAATATTCCCCATTTAACTCTTTCTTTCAGAAGCTGCTGAAGATACTTACATGTTCACTATAAAAAGTGATTAGTTGACTTTACTTTAAGAGCTCTTATTTTGCCCTTTTAACAAGATGTAAAACAAGTCTTTGGTGTCTTCAGAATTTGTCTGTGACGTTTCAGCTCATTAGATCATTTATTATACCCTGTTAAAAATGGGTAAAAGATTTTGGGTTAGAGGGATACCATACAAGTAAATATATGCTGCTGTATGAAAATCCATTATAGCTACTGTATGAATAAACATAATTTAACATCCACAAACTGTAATTGTCTTTTTAGTGTCTTTTCTTTATTAAAAACATGAACGGTTTTAGAAAAACATTTCAAACTTCTAAATCTACTTCTTGAGGTGCAACCAGATAGTTAGAACAGATGCTTTAATCCCAGTTTCTTTACAAACCCTGTCTTGTGAGCATAATAAGCATTAATACTGAGATATGGTAATATGCACCTGTCAGTTAATATCAGTGGGTAAAGATAACCACACTTCCACATCAAAGTACGGTCAAGTAACGGGTATACTCACTTTTTAAAATGAAAGTTAGCTTGTCACATTGAAGGCAACGAGTTTACTCAGAAGACATAATAAGTTAAATGTACACTGATCTTCAAATTCAAAAAGTTTTCACCCAGACTCTTTATGCATCGAGTTTTTCATCTGGAGCTTCAGTGAGTGTTTGAACCAACTGTAATAGTTGCACATGACTTCCTCAGTTGTCCTCAGTGTGAAACAATGGAACTCAAAATCATACAGTTATTTTTGGTATGGGTTCAAATACAGAAAAATTATGAAAATAAACAAAGAATTTGTGGGACTTGATGGATTTTTCTAAAGAACAGCAGGCAGTCTAACTGTTCAGGACAAACAAGTAGACTCACAGTTACCGTTTCAATAAATAAATAAAAAAACTATCACCGAACAAACTAATGGCCTCACGGTGGCGCAGTGGGTAGCACAATCGCCTCACAGCAAGAAGGTCGCTGGTTCGAGCCCCGGCTGGGTCAGTTGGCATTTCTGTGTGGAGTTTGCATGTTCTCCCCGTGTTGGCGTGGGTTTCCTCCGGGTGCTCCGAATCCCCCCCCAACAAGTCCAAAGACATGCAGTATAGGTGAATTGGGTAGGCTAAATTGTCCGTAGTGTATGTGTGTGAATGGGTGTGTGTGGATGTTTCCCAGTGATGGGTTGCAGCTGGAAGGGCATCCGCTGCGTAAAACATATGCTGGATAAGTTGGCGGTTCATTCCGCTGTGGCGACCCCAGATTAATAAAGGGACTAAGCTGAAAAGAAAATGAATGAATGAATGAACGAATGAATAAAAACACAATATTAAGTATCAAGTATATGTCATTTTTATAAATGGAACTTATTTTTTCTTGTGCACTATACAGCATGTAAATATCACATTGAGATCATTACTAATTAAAACTATTTTTATTTTTTAAATTAACATTTTGCCAATTCTGCATGGTGCATGTAAACGTTTGACTTCAACTGTAGATCGAGTTATAAAATTAATTTAAGGATGGACTTTTAAGGAAGGATTTTTTACTTTTCAACCCTATTTCAACCATTGGAGCAAGTACTTACAATATTTTTCTTTGTGCGTGTGTGTGTGTGTGTGTGTGTGTGTGTGTGTGTGTGTGTGTGTGTGTGTTTACACTAGTCCTGGCTCTAAGTGTTTTTGGGAATTCCATCAGATAAGGAGGGAAATGGGAATGTGAGCTGCAGCAGCATTTGGGTTAGAGCAGTGAATAAACAGTAGAAGAAGAGGAAGTAGGAATGTGAATTCTGTTGCCCCATAAACATGTCATAAATCCTTTTAAATGACCTTGTGTTTATTTTGCACTGTGCAGGACTGTGAGAACTGGGCCAGTGCTCAGAAAGCATTGCAGTCAGTGATGCTCATAATCTACTCTAGGGGAACATTTGGCTCTTACAGATCACATTCACTATCAATCAAAAGGATAAAGTGATCTCCTATTAGTCTTGTTCTGAAATTCAGACTCTGGCTACCACAGTTAAACCACGGGTGTTTTATTAAAAAATAAGTTTCCATTTTATTGTGCATTATCAGCTATGAAATCATGGCTTTATGAGTGTGAGATGCATGAATATACATAAATAAGGGAAAGATGGTAGCGCTTTCTGACAGCTGTCTCTAGACTGAATGTCAAATGGCCAATGAAAAAAGAACAAAACTAACACACATACACACACTTTTGCAGCTATCGTTTGGGGGACTATAGCCACAGACAAAGAGGGAAGACTTTTTTTTTCACAGTATATACTGATCTAACAACATTATCTGTCTAAACCTACTCCTATACATAACATTCACTAAAACCTGTGCACATTTGTTTTACAGATAAACAAGATTTAGTATTTTTTTTATCATATATTTCCTAATAGAACCTTTAAACAACTAAAAAAAAAATGTCAGAGTTGACTGACCTTGTGGTGAAAGTTGTTCCTCACCTCAGAAACTAAACAAGAATAAGCACGCACACACACACTCACTCACTCGATTTTAATTGTAAAGGGAAACTCATATTTTAAATGACACCTTATTCATCACTTTCAGCAACTTGTGCATTTCATAGTTGCATATGACATGTTGAAACACTCAAATTCTGTCAAAAAATGAGAGTTATGTTACACGTGTGCACATATCATTTTTTTTATTGCACATATATATAAATCAGAATGCAGGAGCATACCGGGTAGCATGTCCACTGCATGTCCACTCATGTGTAAAATAAGAAAAGAGACTAAAATTAACCATGTCCTGGGGGTGTGGGGACCAAAAATAGTATGGTGTCTTTGGGAATCATTTTTTCGGGAGTATTTAGTGACTTTTAGAAAGCCACAATCAAAAGCTTTAGTCCTGTTTTTAAATTTGGTACAAAGTATTTATAGAGTTTCTGTTTATGTTACACTTTTGCTGTCATATAGGCGGTATTTGGGTACAGCTATATGCAAATTTGCTATAATTTTAAAAAGTATTTATGGTATTTATTGAAGTATTTTAAGCTTATGAGGAGATAAACATTTCATTTTGCAATAATTGGTGAAGCTTTTATTATGATATGCACTATTATTGCATAGGCTGCAAAAAAGAGTTTGCAGTAAAGGGTATATTAACAAAAATGCATTCTATACGAACATCTAGAGAAAATGCATGTTTAAAAAAAATGTGCAAAGAATCATAAAGTACAATTAGTAATATTTTACAATACACTTGTTAATACATGTTAAGATCAACAGTTAAAAATATCCACATTTTTTATAGTTACTATGTTACTGTTAGTTAAAAATACATCTGAATTGTATTACTTCTCACATTCATTTAACAAAACAGTTACAACTTTTGATTTCAATTAATTATTAACCATCAAATAAGAAATTACCATCACAATGCTTTTGTAGTTTCCATCATGAGTTTAGTTTTATTAACTAATCTTAACAAACAGAGCCTTATTTTGCAGTGTTGACAAACAACAGGCCTATAAATATTCAGAGCATTTTCAATCAGTCGTAGACCAGATCAGCATGTGAATGTTAATGTCTGAAAACAAATAGCCTATTAAATCTTTAAGCATTTGGTGCTGTGAAGAACCACTGTGAATACAACAATAATTTTAATAAAGTTTAATAATAAATAATTATTCACAGTGTTTTGGAGTGCCCCTAATAACATCATTATCAAAATAAACTGCATTACTGAATATCAGCACATGGGTAGTTTTTATGTTACATTACTTGTTAAAATAAGTTAATCACATTTCAGCCTAATTTTTAGTTATACAAGACTTAGCTTGATGTTTTAAACTAAAATAATTAAAAAACTTTAATGAATGTAAATTTACAATTAACAGCAAGTGACATCTGATATAATTTATTTTTTATATATACCAGCGACCTTCTTGCTGTGAGGCAATAGCGCTACCCATTGTGCCACCGTGCCGCAAAAAGTATTTTGCACTGTGCAGTTATATCAAATAATCAATGTCATACTAGATGTTTTACTTAGAGGACAATTTCAAATATTACTTTTTCTTGCGTCTTCATATCTAAAAGTGAGAGAAGGTCCGCAATTACCTTCCCCTGGATGCTAGCCAAGGTTCAGAAAGAGAACCTCCCTCTCCATTTCCTCTACTCTCTTTCTTTTTCAAACATTTTTCTTCATTCACTCAGTTCTATAAACCACACACCAAACTTTCCAAACTTCACTGTTTTTCTTCTACTGTGTTCCTGCATGGTAGCAATTATTGTGTCCTAAGAAGTGGTTCTGTTGTTCAAAACCTCTGTAACAATTCTGTCACACTCCCACCAAATAATAAGTAGCAGAAATGAACAAATCCTAAAGCCTGCATGTTACTGGCTGAGTGCCAAGAAGTGCTGTCAGCCTGTGGATCTGCCGTAAAACCAGCACTAAGATTATTTTGTGTAAAAACAGACCTCCACATATGGTGCCTTACTGGTAAACCACTGGCAGACTAAATTCTGTATTATTTATTCTCTTTCTTTCTTTCTTTTTTCTTTCTTTCTTTTGAGCACTTAAGGCAATATAAATGCTCTGTCCTGTGCACCACTTGATGTGTCTCTGTCGTAAAATATTCCTACAAACTGCTCTAGATCTCATTTAGTTCACTGTTCCACTTTGTGGTTGGAGCATAACTATGTATTTGCAGGTTACTATTTTAGAATTTACAGCACTGGATGCTGTTGTCTCGTACTGAGAGACTGTAAGTAACGTCTGTGTGTACACACACGTATAATCACACATATAATGGAGTATCAATGCAGCCCTGTCTCTTACCACACTTTAAAAGCTTCTTCACAAATAGAAACACTGCAGGTTATTTATTCTGATAGTTCAAGGCTGCGGACTGAAGAGCCGTAGGGGGAAAGAAAAAAAAACAAAACAAAAAAAAACAAAGCACAGATGGAAAAAAAACGAAAGGAGAGGTAGGAAAACAAAGCTCCAGGATAGGGCTCTGTCTCTTTCGCTGCCTGCCACTGGCACAGAATACCTGTGTTCAGAGTTATTTAGAGTGATCAGGTGCAGCGAGGTGGGTCGGCGCTGGTGCACACAGACACATGTTTCTGCGCAGTTTGACATAATTGCCATTCTCTCTCCCATTTGGCATCTCAGTAACATCAGTCAGAGAGAAGCAGGCCTGTCACAACTGTCTGACTGCAGGGAGAACAGGGAGAAAGAGAGGGAGAGGAGTCAGATAAAGGAGAGAGGGAGAAAGTGAGAGATAGCAGAAATTATACTGTGCAGTGCAAGTCATTCATCCATAATCAGCACCAAACAGAGATACAGGACAAAAGTGAGCATTAAGTAAAACTAATATTAGCTGAAAAGTAAAGGTTTTGTGTATAAAGGTTTCACAAGTTAAGCTGAGTAGAAAGCTAAAAATAGTTTGCAAAATATATTTGACTTGCTGTCTATTACTATGAAAGTTTGTTTCTGCAACAAGACAGATAGATAAGATAGACAGACAGAAAGACAGACAGACAGAGATAAATGTTTCAATAATTTCAATTGTTTATCATTTTACCTCACAAATCTGACCCATATTCAAGCAAATGATAGCAAAATTCAAATGACAATACATTAACTGATCCTAAAACTTTAAGTAAACTTGCAAACCTATGTTAACCTATTTTAATGAGATAAATTAGCACAAAGAAAATCTCATGCATGACATATCGATCACATTCATTTTTACAATGTACATACACAGTACATAAGTAAATACCTTTTAGATACAGATTATATTGTGACGTTTCTGAAGTTTATAACCATTCAAATGAGAACAGACAGTCCTTCTCATTTTTCAAGAACATTTAAGAGAATCTACACCATTTATAATCTGAATGTGCAAAATCAAAATGGTATTTATTATCATTGTATTTATTGTCACAATAAAAACGCAGTGGTTTGTAGCACACATTAAAATTGTCATTCTCATAGACTTTCATTCAGATTTTAATGCATTAGTGACGTATTAAAGATATGATTTACATATATTGAAGGTGTTGTATGATTAATTAAAACTCCAGTTAATGCAAATGTAATTTTCATATTCACCGTGATTAACATTCCAAGCAAGCAGACAAAGATAGAAACCAGCGGCAAGTGTGTGCTCATATTTAGGTAAAACGACTGTTTGGAAGTAGTATTTCAGCATCTGAAAGGACAGGAAAAAGTGAGGAGTGCGGGGGCTTTTAGAATTGAGAAAATTCAATGTGACATGCTGAGAATGAATTGCTCAGTCAAGCTGAAATATCCCTCATTCTAATGGCTTGGGACAGTCATTGGTTTACTTCTCTGTCCATATCTCCTTTCCCTTTTTCTTTCTCTGTCTGCTATTCAGTGTCACTAGAATAAATTTTCCCCAATAACAATTCCTGAAAGAAGATGAACTGAACTCTTGCTTAATGCAAAATCAAGCGCATTATGAAAGTGAACATGCTATTGAAATACATATAAAACACCGTTAAAATAAGCCTAGCCTAGCACTATTCACGTTGAAGATTATATCATAAAATAAATATCTAAGAATTCTATTACGCTGCTGCTGTGTCCATTATATATGAAGTGACTATCTGGCCTGTGGATGAGAAAGAAAGAGCCATTACCCTGTGTACAGAACTGCTCGATCAGATTTCTTCTCCCACTGACTGCAGATCTAAAGGTTAACAAGCTGATAAATTCAGAGAGGGGAGCAGAACGCGTTTGAAATACTTGAGTATTGCAAATGAAGAAGATATTATTGCCCTCGCACCCTGCTGAATCATTAATACACGATTCAGCATTATGAATGCTGCAATGCCGGGTTTGAAAAGCAAGCGAAACATCTCATTTTCTGACCACATTTGCCAATTTTATACACAGAATTCCTTTTTTTGCCTTCATTACAGCATAAAGCATTTCTTTTATGGGGTGCAGAACTTTAGAGCAGCATTGTTGGATATGAGCTATGACTTTGAAATCTAAGAATGTGGCAGTAAAAATGAGGCCGTAAAATATGGCTAAGAAAAGTTGAAATAATGCCCTTAGCAAATGTAATGATGGATGTAATGTTCATTGTTTCGCCAGCACACACATACACAGTACTTACACAATTCCTGGAATTCATGCAGGAAACAAAAATAGTAAAATTGCACCCTGGGGTTTGTCCACTGCCTCTGTGTGCCTGTGTGTGTGTGTGTGCCTGTGTGTGTGTGTGTGTGTGTGTGTGTGTGTGTGTGTGTGTGTGTGTGTGTGTGCTTGCGTGCGTGTGTGCGTGTTTGTGTGTTATTTAGCTAGTCCATTTCTTACAGCTAGCTTACTCTAAATCTGCTATTTATCAATACAAATGTGGCTAAATATCACATTTTAGATGATAATTAGAGGCTTATGTTGCATGAGTCTAGTTTTAGAAGCTACTATTTACATTGCTGTGCTTTTATACAGTGGCATCACCGCTAATCATGCTAACATGCTTTGATACATGATAACAACCCACAATATAATGCCCACTAAGCCCAGAGAAAGACACCCACCCACATTTGTACACACTCGCACACACACATTTACATACATACACAAAGAGAAACAGACAGATAGAGAGAGAGATAGAGAGACCAGTAGCACTTACACCCCATTAGCAAAATCTCCCTCTTTTCGGCTGAGATGGAAAAAAAAATGTGCATGCATAAATTTTACACATTTATTTCCATGGTAACCATTCACCGTGTCATTCACATGTCAAAGTGAATCAAAGGAGATTAGGGGCATTCTCTCTCTCCCTCTTTCTCTCTCTCTCGTTCCTACACTTTCACACATATACACATTCTCTTATATGGGATTAATAGAGAGAATCACATGCCACATAGCAGCCATAGTTTAAAAAAAACTGAGAAAAGAGAAGAGTTTGACTTGAGAAGTGGGGAGGAAATGCATATCACATATTCAAAAAAGATTTAAAAGAAGAGTTATTCACAGCTATAAAGTCTGGCAGCATGTTTTAAGCTGAATAATAAATGCAGCTTTACAACACTCACAAAATGACTTGTGCTGCTTGTTTAAACTACTTATTTAAAATGACTGGAAACAACAAAATAGCTTTATTTTTTTGGAGGGGGGGGGGGCAACTTAATATTTCTTTATGTTCAATCCACTTACATTTGTAAAAACAATTAAGTTAAGGTAATCAATTTGTGTTGGGACAACATAAAGGAAGTCAATTGGAACTCACCATTTTTTTACAGTGAATACTGGGGGAAAAGTAACTGTAATGTTTACATTTTTTGCAGTATATACAAATACAGGAATTTTCACATGTTGACTTCAATAGTTTAATTTAGAATGAATGAATCATTCTTGATTACTGTTATTGATTACTTGATTACTTATTATTATTATTATTATTATTATTGTTATTATTATTATTATTAGGGTGAATGTAATGCAATAAATTATTTTATTCATTTGTATTTTTGTCTTTTTTTCCACTACAAAAATCGAAAAAAAAAAATAATTTAATTTTAATACTTGATGTTTTTACAGCATAAACTCATAAAAAAATTATTATAGTTTTTTTTGTTTTTTTCCATTTAAAAAGTGTTTTTGGCAGTGTACTTTTTGTTACACAACCATCTCAAACATCTTTCGGTAACTATTTAAGAGCTAAAGAAAAACAAATATTGGTATATCACTTCATATTGATGGTCTCTTTTGTACATTTAATTGACTATAAGTTACTCTGCAACGACATGCCAACTAATTTTCATTATAGTACTCTTAATACCTGCTGACACTGCTCCACAAACAAACATTTTCCTGACAATAAGAAACTTTTCAAGTACATGTCAACTTATATTAACATTAACCCTAACTCTAACGTTAACCTTATGGTAATACTCTAATAAGAATTAGTTGGCATTTCTTAAAAATATCCAAAAACCACTAGAATAGTGTTACATTACTGACAGTAGCAGGTTTATGAGCAGATTTATCAAGACAAGATTTATCAAGACAGATTTATCAAGACTTTTTTCAAAGATGATTCATTAGATGTACTACATTTTTAAGGCAAGTGTTTGCAAACAATTTATTTGGGCTGAATTTAAACAAACAAATTACGTGGAACATTAATTTGTTTGTTTAAATTCACCCCAAATAAATTGTTTGCAGCAGTTTTGCAGAAATCATTTTTTTTTCAGTGTACAGTATATGAACACACATCTAATTTCTTTCTCAGCTGTATTTATAATGGTAATTTGACATTTATTGTGTATTTATCCATTCAAGTGCAAGAGGATCCAAAAGAGAACTCAAAGACAAACTAAATTATCTTCTTGCACTTCAACTGACAAGACTTAAAAATATGCTAATCATAAGCTTTTGTGACAATGCAAAACTGTCCCTCGTGTTATTAGTATAGCTGACAAAGACAAGTGTCTCTTTAGCTGTATTTCCCATTATTTCATCTGTAATTAATGCTACAGTCATCCTCATTAAGGGCAGGTATGGTAATAGTGATGTGACTGGTGGGGTTGCAATGGAAGGGTGGTCATCTTTGACTTTCAAAAAGACCTCATTCATCTTACTCAGCATTCCCCAAAGACTGATCCTCTCTCTCATACACCTCTTCCAGACAGTTTGAGGCGCTACACTGTGAGGCTGAAAGAATTGCAAAATGAAAAACACACTTTCCATCAGACGTCTCAGGGATTGCTGCAGAAGCAAAGAGACACCTAATTTATCATGATCCTGCCATCAAAACAGATCACAAAGTCCTTCATGCTGTTACAGCAAATACCATAAAATTATTTCTTTGGTGAGGATATGAATAGTCTTTCTAATGTTATTTGTGCATGTGTTTGATGTGCTGTCAACTCTGGGCTTTAGGGAAGGTTGAGGCAGTAAAAAACAACCACAGAGGAACATAAGTGTACACATTAGAGCTGGACAGAAATAATTCTCACTGTACAGCTGATACATTTTTGTTTTATGGCTGATAACCAGTAAAATATCCAAAAACCACTAGATCAGTTTTATATATTGTTTTGACTTATGTACTCACATTATCCAAATTCAGTCATGACAATTATCAGAGAGATTTAGTATGGTAATGAATATTTATATGGCAATGTTGATGTGTTTGGTCTTGGCGACATAGATCTGCTAATCTGCTGCTGCTTGATTGTACTGAAACTTGCTACTGCGAGTATATACACAGACACACCATCTGAAAATATAGTACACTGCTGCTGTAAACACAATATATATGTAACTATATGTCAGATCTACACACTACACACAGGTGGAGCTGGGGTGGAGGAGGGTCTCTGAAAACACGCTGCACATGCTACCGTAAAACAACACTGAGCGAGGTCATTGGCTGCCGAGGCGACAGCAACCAATAACCTGCATAGGAGCAAATTAAGTGACCTATCAGCCTGCACGAGCATAAAGTTTTATGACAAAACTTTGTATATGTTTAGCATAATGTTTAACTAGTGACACAGACAATGTCCTCCAGTACTAAATCAGTAAAAACTCAATCAATCATTTTAAAATTCTGCTTGGATATTATTGGGTAATATGAACAGTTACACAATTAATTGTTAGGATTTCAGTTCATTCACGTCTATGTTAACGTTGAAAATACAGTTTTTCAAAGCAACTTTTAAATTAAGAACATACTGATCACATTGCTACACCATCTATTCATCCAGTAATGAAACAAAAAGTATCTTACTTGAGTTATTAATATATTTTTTAAAGATTCATTTAAATTAATTAAATATGTTTAAATAGACAGCAACAATTAACATTTTGCGATTACATTTGTTTAGTCTCAGCATAAATGAGTACACCCCCTTTTGAAAATTTAATATTTTTATCAATTTCTCACAATGGAATATGTCCAATATGGAATATGTCTAATAATTTTTGGTGCATTTACCCAAAACGATTTGATTAAACGGTTATATAATTACAATAAGAGTGCGGTCAACAAATATCTTTAGAAATAGAAAGATGATACATTTTTGATACGTTTTTTCTTGTTTTTCCCTGTTTATTAACATTTTATTTTACATTTTTCCCAACATATTAATTTGGGTACACTATTTTTTAGAAGTTTTTTTTGGTTTTGGCTTTGGTACTGACTGATTAATGCATATGCAAAAATACATTATTGTAAAGCATCCTATAGAAAATATTATTTTAAAAGAGAGATCTGCGAGGGGTGTACTCATTTATACTGAGCACTGTACATACATTTGTGATAAATACATACTAAGAGAGTAACGGTAGGCCTACATATATTCATGCCAAACTGTCACGGTACAGGCATTACTGTTCAGTTCATATATTCTGACTACGAATACAGCAAGTCCAGATATACCAGTCACCGGAGTTAGGCCGAAAAAGACCACAGCAGTCCAACTGAGGGGTCATTCACACAAATTGCATCCTTAAGTGCAAATGTAAGATACAGTGCTAATGAATGGTTTAAAAAAAATCACCTCATGCCAACTGCCCCACCTCCAAGTTCTTCTGATTGGTCCACTGCTTTGAAACTGACATTGATGAGCAATGCATGTAAAAGTTTAAATGATTTTATCTTGTCACAGCATCTAAAAAAACAGGTGCACTGCACTGCAAAAGATGTTAGAGTATAATGATCATGCACATCCATTAAGCTTGGTTACATAAAATGCTTATTCTAGTTTTAACGAACCTATATCGAACAGTGATCCTAAAACTGAACCATGAATTCTGTGTACCGTCACACTCCTAATTAATGGCCAATATGTCTAAATTTAAAAGTCTTAGGCAATAATCAATATAGCAACAATTTATTGTCACTAGTACAAACTATTTTGAACCCAGCCTTATCATTAGTGTCGTAGAAATGTACAAACACAATGGCAAATTCCAAATCATAACAGTTACAGATTGTACTCAAGAGAATAAAAGATGTGCAGATACACACACCTCAGTGTAAACATATACACACACATTCCTCAATGCATGTATTCCCTCTGATACATACTGACTGCAGTCTTTCTGAGACTGCAAGGAGTTCAATCAATACACATCAGCAGGAATATATGATTCTGTGGCCAGTATAAATCCAGACTGTTGTCAATTCACACTGTTTCCATTTGATTTAGCTTTCACGGCCTAATTGAATGGACAAATGCATAATCCAAGCATGTAGTGCTAGTCGATAGTGACAAGAGCAGTCAGACCTGTAAAATCTACTATCGTTAATTGCTTTGTTGCAGATTCTGCTATGGTTGATAATACATTCAAATGAAATGCGCTGTCAACATGATGGTAACACCAAAGTTTATATCATACACACTAGTCAAAGCATTAAGAATAACAAATGAACAATGCACAAAGCATTCCTTTTTCAACATTTATTACTCTTTATTACTAGGTTAATGTTAATTTATAAATTTGTTTATACAGTTGAAGACAAAATTATTAGCCCTTCTGTGGAATTGAAATCTTTATATATATATATATATATGAGATATAGAGATGTTTAACAGAGCAAGGACATTTTCTTCATCACAGTATTTCCTATAATAAAAATTTCTGGCATCTTTAGTTTGACTGGAATTTTTTTTAAAAAGTAGAAAAATGTAATAAAGGCTAAAGTCAATATTACTAGCCCTTTAAGATTAGTTTTTTTCCCCCCGACTGGCTTTAGAACAAACCACTGTTGTCCAATGATTTTACTAGTTAACTTAACTTGCCTGTTGAGTCTTTAAGTACACTTTAAACTGAATACTAGTATCTTGCAAAATAACTGGAAAAATTGTGTATTGTCATTATGGCAAAGACAAAATGAATGTTATGCTTGATATGTTTAATGAATTGGCGGTGTCAGCGTGCACAGCTGGCAACAATTACAATCATCTGTTGTATTAAGATGCCCGCCGTGCATCGCAAAGACACCTTTTCTAGCTAAAGAGCCGAACTAAGGCGCAACCGCTTGTGGCGAAGGAACATAGCATTTCCGTTCCCCCCCTCAGCAAATGAGGGTTACATAGTTACCGTAATGTTCCCCAGCGGGAGGGGAACTTCAATTCTATGTGGAAAGACTTTCACTATGGGAAAATGTATGGAAAATTCCACAGCGATTGAACCTTACCACGTCACTGGTAAGAGGTTTGCCAGGCTCTTAGTGTGAGCGCACCATCATCAGAAACGGAGCCCTCCAACGTGTCCTCTGGCCTTTACTTACCTTACTTACCTGTGAAGCATTTAAGGCTTAATTATATTTTTGGGGAGTCATAAAAAGACACCTAGTTAAGTTTTAGGAATTATAAAGTACAACAGTACGTTGGGAAAGCGTGCAGTCCCGATGGGGAGGACGCTGCGGAGGCCACCTGCTGCCCAATTGGGGAGACCTGGTGGCAAGAAGACATATGGACTAACCCTAAGAAGTGGGAGTACGCATATGAAGGATGGTTAGCGGGGAGGGAAGACACGGGCCCGCCTGAGAGGAGGGAACTATATATTGTGGCTGAGTGAAGCATATGGAATCGCCAGTGGGGATTGTGCATTGCAGGCACCTATACCCAGAACGCGGGCTGACCAAGTTGGCATGCCAACAACACAATGGGCCAAGCACCTGACTCCTCAACTGAGTCAGATGCTGAGGGCCTCGGAGGAACTCTGTAGGGTTCATCAGATAGGGAACTCAACTAAACAGATTGAAAAAAGTGCACGTATCTCTGTGTGAGAGAGAAAGGTACAGCAAGCGTGTTACAACACCAAACCGAATTTTCTCATTCACCAGCACACGTGAGGAAAGCGGCTCCACTCGAACATTATAAAATCTCGCAAATGTTTTAGGTGTTGCCCAGCCCGCAGCGCTACAGATATCTGTTACAGAGGAGCCGCGTGCTATGCCCAAGAAGAAACAACACTCCTAGTGGAGTGCGCTCTCACACCCTGGGGACACGGCTCGCCCTGGCTCCAATAAGCGAGAGAGATGGGATCTACTATCCAGTTTGGATACGACACTTCTCTTCTGCTGACCACCATAACAGACAAAGAGCTGCTCAGAACAGGACACAGCAATGAAAGGGCTGGGTCTGCCTCCTCCAAAGGCAACGTTTGCAGGCTCACTACCTGGTCTTTAAATGATGTGGTAGGAACCTTGGGCACATATCCAGGCCAGGGTCTCAGGATCACGTGAGAGAAACCCGGCCCGAATTCTAGGCACGAATCACTGACCAAAAAATGCCTCCAGGTCCCCGACCCTCTTGATAGATGCCAATGCGACCAACATTGTCTTTTATCCTTGTCTTTAAGGACAAAAGGGTGGATTTAATCGCGTCGTGCCTCTGAGGAACTGGATGATGAGGTTATGCCTTCCCACGGTGCCACCATCCACCGCGTCATGATGAGCGGAAATGGCAGCAACGTAAACCTTCAGTGTGGAGGGTGACAGCCTCTGTATCAACCTATCCTAAAGGAAAGAAAGCACAACGCTGATCTGGCAAGTCCGGGGGTCTTCTCAGAGAGAAGCGCACCATTCAGTGAATAGACTCCAATTAGAGTTCTGATATCCAGGTCCGGTTGGGTAAGAGGGGCGTAACTAGCAAGACCTGCTCCTCGTCCTCCCTGACCTGGCACAGAGTCTGCGCGAGTAGGCTCACTGGGGGGAACAAGTATTTGCGCATGCCCCGAGGCCAGCTGTGAGCCAGTGCATCCGTGCCGAGGGAGCCCTCGGTCAGTGAAAAAACCATTGGCAATCACACAGCACCCCAGCCCGTGCTGGAAGCATCCGTCGAGACGACAGCATGCTTGGACACTTGATCTAAAGGCACTCCGGCCTGAAGAAATGCAGAGTCCATCCAGGGACTGAGGGTGCGGCGACACAGTGGAGTGAAAGTCACTCGGTGTGTGTCCGCATGCCATGAGCATCTGGGGACCCAATCGTGAAGCCAGTGCTGAAGCGGTCTCATATGGAGAAATCCGAGTGGCATCACAGCGGCTGCCATATGCCCCAGAAGCCTATGAAATGACTTCAGAGAGACCACAGTTTTCCTATCGAACTCCCTCAGACAGGTCAGCATCAGCTCAGCGCACTCTCGGGAGAGGCGTGCCCTCATTTTGATCAAGTCCAGCTCCAACCCGATAAAAGAAATTCTCTGCACAGAGGCGAGCTTGCTCTTTTCTCTGGTGACCTGAAACCCAAACCGGTTGAGGTGCTGGAGCACCCTGTCTCTGTGCATAATCAGTTGATCCCACGAGGGGGCTAAAATCAGGCAGTCGTCGAGATAATTGAGTATGCGGATGCCCGCGAGATAAAGGGGCGCCAGGGCACCCTCCACGAGCTTGGTAAAAACCCGTGGAGACAGAGAGAGCCTGAAGGGGAGGACCTTGTACTGCCATGCTCAACCTTCGAACGCAAACCTCAGAAACTGGCAGTGCCATAGAAGAATAAAGACATGAAAGTACGTGTCCTTCAGATCCTTGCTGCAAACTAATCCTGAGGACGGATGCACCAGAGGATGCGCCTCTGCGTGATAATTCTGAACGGCAGCTTCTACAGACAGCGTTTCAAAATGTGCAGGTCTAGGAATGGATGCTTGCGGGGTGTTTGATGCTGCCGCTTAGCCGGAGGAGCGGGCGGGGGTTGCGGAGCAGGACTTCACTCCTGGGCGGAGCGCCCAATTCACTCCTGGGTGAATTTACCAAGGTGTCGCCGAACAGGCCAGCCTGGGATATGGGTGCGTTAAGAAAGCAAGCTTTGTCAATGTCACGCATATCAGCCAGGTTTAGCCAGAGGTGGCATTCCTGGACCACTAATGTGGCCATCGTCCTTCCCAGGGCACGCACAGCCGACTTGGTGGTACGCAGAGCATAGTCCATTGTGGTACGAAGCTCAAGCACTGGTACGAAGCTCAAGCCTGGGTCGTAACCACCCTCGTGCAGCTGGGCCAATGTCTGCGTTTGGGAGTGCTGATACGTGGCCATAGCGTGCAGGGCAGAAGCAGCCTGGCCTGTGGCTGTGTAGGCTCTGGCCCCGAGGGACATAGATAACCTGCACGGCTTGGACGGGAGACGAGGCTGACCGCGCCATGAAGAGGCACCTTGACCACAATGGCACACTCAACCTGGGCGATCATCTCGTACCCCCTGGCTGCTCCACCGTCAAGGGTGGTGAGAGTGGAAGCACACACAGATCGGGCAAAGAGAGGTGCCCTCCAAGACTGCGTAAGCTCACTGTACACTCCTGGGAAGAAGGGGACGGGAGGTGGGAAAGGCTTTGCCTTCACATAACACCCATCTAGTCGGTCTGGCCGTGGGGCTGGGGGATAAACCATCTCCAGACGCTCAGCCAAAGCAGCCCGTGAAAGCACAACCATTATATCTGCCTCTAAACCATCACATCCAGAAATACGCAGTCGGAACAACATTTTTAAAAAGACGCGCTGCACGACAGTGTTGGAAACTTGCTCCTATACTCACCGCTCTAGAAGGACCAGACCCAGAGAATGCCCAGGCAAGGGAGAATAGCCCAGCTCGACCGTCTGCCACTGCGTTGTCACACACTCTGGAACCGGGATAAACAGCCTGTTTAAACACTGACAGCTTCTCGTTCTCCATCTCTATCTCTCTCGAAGGAGGTTTGGAGGAACCCAAGGACTCTCTCAGTAGCGTGTTCGGCTCTGAAAGCGAAAAGGTGTCTTTGCGATGCACGGCAGGCATCTTTATACAACAGATAATTGTAATTGATGCCAGCTGTGCACGCTGATGCCGCCAACTCATTGGCATTTTATTGGCCCATTTTATTACTCTTTCAGATGATTGGCTTCTGACGAAATCCCCATAGTGGAAGTTTTTCCACATAGCATTGAAGTTCCCCTCTCAATGGGGAACTGTATATTAATAACTTTACTAAATGTATGCATTATTAAATTAGTAAACCTTTTCTAATCCATTTGATAAGAAATGTAAACATTTGCTTGATTAAAACCCAAACTAGACATTTTTGTTCATATGCAATGACGTAGAAATGGCATAATGATATATAGTGTGGAATGAGTAGATGTTTCAGTTGTAGCTAATAAAGACAGTATTAGTAAATCAGTGTAAAATAGTTTGGACATTCATTGTTAAAATGGTGCAAGACAATGTTGTCCCACAAGTGCTTGCTTTGGACTCTCATCTGCTGAAACAATGTTTTAGGTGCAGGAATGGGTGTTTTTACTGCTTGATTAATATAAGCATCATGGCACAAATCTCTGTGTGCTTGTCATGTACTAATAAGGACTTGAAATAGAAACATATTGAGTTTGCTTTGACAAGGGCAGGAAGGTTAGTAACAAAAGCAGACAATGCTGTATATTTGTCCAGTGCGTGCATGTCAAAAGGTTGTCTGATTTGAATTTTATGAGTGAGATAAATGATTATATATCTAATACATATATCAGAATAATTCAATGCCTAACAGACTTTTTAAAAGGCCATAATCGAATGAAACATGCATTACAGTTTAGAGAATTCTGTCATTTTTTGCTCATTGCAACTTTTAGCTTAAAACTCAAATGAAATAATTCCACTAAAGCAGAGACAGAGATAGAAAGACTAAAAAAAGCCCACCACAGCTGCTACAGTTGCATGATGAGCCTTTACTGATGATAAACTCAGCAGAATGTCTGCTGAGCAGAGAATATCTTAAGTTTATTTCAGCATATTAAACATGAAACCAAGCAGTACAGTCGGGGCAGTTGGCACTCTGCTGTGTATCCAAAGAAACTGACTGTAACTGATGGGCCGCTGCATTGCCAGTGGTTTCTATAAAACTCTACTGAATACAGTGAGGGAATGTAATCCAATCAGAAATCTACTTTTATATGCAACATATGTTATACAGCTTGCAGCCACGGATTCCCAGCATGCGTTTGTTGTTTAAAGACACAGTGGAAATGATGTCTTGCTCTGCTGTAGTGCTGGAAACTGAACATCATTATAATGCCTTGCTTCTATTCCCGAATCTCTAAAAATGCCATGTGGCTGTTGCTGCAGATATGATGTCGTTCATGTCATGAATTACACAGTGTCTGCACTGCGAGTGAGCAATGTGACAAAACTAGATTGCTATAATTACAATCAACAAAGCTCTCTACACTGCGAGTAAGTTTGTCACACCAACACAGGCGGCAAAAAAGGCTGGGGTTATTACATGTTTGTATAAACAGTTTTTGAATTATGCTTTGCCGTTTTGAGAATTAGCCATAAATCGCTTCTAACGATTAGCCATGGAAATACTGAACCCACGTTTAATCATTTTGCAATATCTTAAATGCAAATACATTTTCACAATACATATACAGAAGCTAAAAATAGGCCAATGGCAGATTCGTTTAACACAGCATTTAAATATCAAGATGGCAATCATTTCCCATTAAACCAATGAGCTGATGACTTACTTTGACCTCTTTAATAATGACCTGGGTGTGAGAAAATGTCATACAAAAGCCCGGCGTTTTAAGTGACCACACAATTTCTCAGTGGTTAGAGGCTTGTGTAGGAGTTGTGGTTAAAAGATTTAAGAACAGTGTCCCTCCCGCTTGCCCAGCTGGTCTTAACCCTAATGAGGCTTTAGCCAGGATGTGGGATGGCTTTCTTCATACAACCTACAGGTCAGCAACACACAATGAGGCTTGTAACAAAGACTCGGTGGATCTATTGGCTCAAACTGCCATTTTAACTAAATTGTGTGGTCAGCAATTCTCTTGAATAGAGTCCAACCATATAACATTCATCACATGTGAAAGGACACTTTATAGACTTTGACAACTGGGTTTACTTAAAGAATTATTGAGCTGTTTTCATTTTAAGTAGAGCTCCTTCCTGAAAACGGTTTGTATAATGAGTAGGTAAAGAAAGCTGACATTAGATCTTAATTCAGGTCACGTTTTTAAAGGAATAGTTCAGCCAAAACAATATATTTATAATTAAATAAAAAATGTTTATTATTTTTTGACTCACATGCCAATTTAAACTTTCTGACTTGTCTTCCTTTTGTGGAACATAAAAAAGATATTGAGAGAAAAGTCTCAATGTTTTTGTTACACATACATTTGTTAAACATAACTGGAAGTTCAAGTATCAAAATAGTTTGGCTACAAAAACCTTTTCAAAGTATCCTATTTTCTTGGCACTGGAAGAGTAAAAGATGCATACAATTTTTTAAAGAATTTTAAATGAAAATTAAAAGACATAAGGGTGACTAAATGATCCATTTTATTGGCTAAATGCATATGCACTGCTAAAACAGCCACTCTTTGAATTATAGGAAGTTCTTTAATTAAAAAATGTATTGTAATTACACAAAAACAATAACATACAGAACAAGAGAAAATGTCTGGCTTGATAATATATAAAGACAATACTAATCTAGTGATGCTTCTACCATGATTTTTTCACATTATATACACCCGCAACCATCTGGAATTTTTTCACAAATACTGTAATCTCCTGTCATTACGAGAAGACTTAATGAAAGATCTGGTTAAGCTCAAGCAAGTGTGTCTGAACTACATTACCAGGTTTCTGTCCTGTGGATAGGGTAGGTCAGGTAAAATTAATTTAGTAATTTAGATTGCAACAATTATCTAAATTATTTAAAACAATTATTGTAACATAAAATAAACATGTTTTGTTTTATTTAGCCAAAACCAGGGAAAGGGTTAAACATAAATATTCAGTTTGCTTTAATGAAACAGCATAACATCACTAAAACATAAGTTTGAGGCAGCAATGGAGCGCCACCTGTAAACATAGATTCATACTAAATCATGTGATTTAGCCATTTATTCTGTTAAATAAAAAGTAGCTATTTAATTGCCAGGATGCTGTGTTACTGAAACAGTTGTTGTTTCACTACTTTTTGGTGGTTTACTAGAACACAAATTTATATAATGACATGGGTATGACTGATGGGTAAGTATTACAATTACAAGTGTGTGTGTGTGTGTGTGTGTGTATGCGTGCATGCGTGCATGCGTTCGTTCGTTCGTGCGTGCGTGTGTGCGTGTGTTTGTGTGTGTGTGTGTGTGTGTGTGTGTGTGTGTGTGTGTGTGTGTGTGCATGTGTGTATGTTTAGGACTATTTAATTTATTCTGCATTTGTTACCATGGATACTGATACGTCCATTTATTTTTCACACCTGTCCCTTGTTCTAGCCTATTTCATGACTGTATATTTTGCCCTTGGCTTGTTCTTGTTGTTATGGTTTTCTGTAATTAAGGTCTAGTCCACATGCATTGTACAATGGTATTTTTATAAACAGCCAAGCACAGTTAAAAAAATAATCACTGTCCACATAAATATGCTAAAACACACCACGAAGCACTGTCAGTTATACAATTGGCTTTACAATCATTCATTCACTCATTTATTCATTGTTCTTTGGCTTAGTCCCTTATTTAAGGGGTCGCCACAGCGGAATGAACCACCAACTATTCCAGCATATGTTTTACACACCACACACACTACAGCCAATTTAGTTTATTCAATTCACCTGTACCTCATGTCTTTAGACTGGCCCAACGCCAACTGGCCCAGCCGGGACTCGAACCAGGGACCTTCTTGCTGTGAGGCGACAGTGCTAACCAACTATGATGACACTGCAACTAGAGTCTCTGAAAATCTTCACCCTATTTTCAAAAAGGTTCAGTTTCAGTGATCTACAGTATTACTGTGTTTGCAAGTGGACGAAGGGCCAAACTGCATTGGAAAAGCTGTGTTTTTAAAATAACTGTCTTTGTGTGAACAGGGCCTAAAGTGTATTGTTTTTGCCTAAAGCAGATATTTTATGTTTTACATAACTGCATTTAGGTGCTGTCTTTTACCTTTTTAATGGTATGTGAAGATGTGTATGCAAGTTGTTTATCACATAGTAATAATTATAATGAAAAATAATAATAATGAACCCTTTAATTCCATTCACGTCTTTTTACACTGCTGTAGGTAGGAAAACTACTGATAAAAGTCATAATGTGATTAATGGAAACAGATGAGGTTATACGAACAGGAAGCTGTTTTGCTTCAAAGCACTTTCAAATGCCCCAAGCAACATTCAGCAGAACAGAGAGATGTGATGCCAGTCTGTGATGAACTCTAATGAAAGTCAGTGGATTCATGGATCTCCAGTGCCAATGATACTCGCAGGTGCTCTCTCTCTCTCTCTCTCTCTCTCTCTCTCTCTCTCTCTCTCTCTCTCTCTCTCTCTCTCCTTTGTGTTTTTCATCTTTTTTCATTCTGTTTGTGGGTGGTGTTTTGATATTTTAATCAAAGCATCTGCCTATCAAATCTGTCAAGCTATATTCGTCACACGTCCTTTGTGTTCTGCATGTCTGAGCTCTTTTTGAGGTTTATTTTACAGCAGCCATTGCTATTCATCGTTAGTGGAACCAAAGCAACATTTGACTTGTAATCTATAACAACAACAAAAATAAATAAATAAATATATATATATAAATAAACCAGAAAAGAGTTTTAAGGAGGTTGGCTCCAAAATTCAAGATAACACTTAATTTCGATAGTCCACTTTAGACCTTTTACTAGCTGTGAGTAGTCGTTTGAGTATTAGTAGACTGTAATTAATATATGCTAACAATGTTTTAAAACTGATCCCTAACAGACAGACACTTAGTCTACTAACCCTAAGCCTAAACGTAACCTAACAGTCTGCTAATACACTGCTAATTCTCTAAAGCGAGTTAGCTGACATGTAGTTGTCAGGTTATTTATAATTGATAAGGGTATAATAATAGGGGTAAACTTTGTGCAAATTACTCCTCTGCACATCGCTTATAGCCACTATATGTTTATTAAAATTGTAAAGGTGCATGTGGATTAGCTTATTTATTACAAGCTTTAAAATATCACACTTAACTATGATTCATTTTGAAAAAAAAAAAAAAAAAAACAGAACAGAAATTTAGCACTTAAACAAATGAATAGTTCTTTTGATGGACCACCATGTAACATCATCTTAGTTTTGATATATTGGATCATTAGGAACACCCTCTCATTGTTAGTCCTAAAGCAAGCGAAGCTTTGCTAGTAATTAAAGGGTTAACTCCAGCTTGGCTTTATTGATTTTGATTGGCTCACACACTAAATCTCATCTGGCCACAGAAAGGCATCAAGATCCAATTGGCAATTCCTTTAGAGTTTACTGAAAAGATAATTGATTGGGAAGCCATTTCATTTACTTCTTCATCAATGCTCATGTATGAGAACAATCAATAATCAAACAACTCAGCCAGCCATGTCATAGACATTATCTAATGGGATTAATGGAACTATCTTTACTCAAGCATGCTGGAAGGAATAAACGACAGATAAAGCAAATTGCATTTGACTATTTATTGTCCAATTGAAAATGTAAGAAAACATATATGCCTATATAATGATTATATTTGACATCATTATTCATTTATTTATTCATTTATTCATTCATTTTCCTTCGGCTTAGTCCCTTTATTCATGAGGTGTCGCCACAGCGGAATGAACTGCCAACTTATCCAGCATATGTCAACATTTCAGCTGCAACCCAGTACTGGGAAACATTCATACACACTCATACACTACGGCCAATTTAGTTCAATCAATTCACCTTTACTGTATGTTTTTGGACTGTGAGGGAAACCGAAGCACCCGGATGAAACCCACGCAAACACGGGGAGAACATGCAAACTCCACACAGAACCAGCGACCTTCTTGCTGTGTGGCAACAGTGCTAACCACTGACCCACCGTTTTGCCCGACATTATTATTATTTTCAATGAATCAGAACTTCATTTTTGATTCAGTCTTGTTAAAGGGATAGTTCACCCAAAAATTAGAATTGACTCATAACAAATTTTCTGAATTTATTTCTTCTGTTGAACACTAATGAAGATATTTTGAAGAAAGCTGCAAACCTGTAACCATTGACCTCCATAGTAGGAAAAACAAATACTATGGAAGTCAATGGTTACAGGTTTTCAGCATTCATTTGAAGGCTAAAAATGAATATTTTGTTTCTGTGAACTAAGATATTCGTTATAGACAGACTACTTAAGGGAACGCACTAAAAAGACACTCAAACAGTGTCAACCAATAGATTTTTCTTTTTACTTTTGTCTTCAAAGTATCGTCCTTTGCTCTGATTTTTAAGATCCCTCGGCTCTGAACTGTGATCAAAGAAACTGCTCTCTGTGGACACAGAGTATCGAACTAAGCATTTGACAAGGACCTGTCAAAAGCTGTATCCATAGCAACCTATAACATTAGCAAGACACACAAACACGCACACACACACCTTCACAAACACTTTTGTTCACACAGACAAATCAGAGCTCTTGAAATATTCACAAGTGAGTTTCAGCAATCGTGTTGGACTGGATATTCTTGTTATTAATTAACACATTATTATAAAACCTGTGATGTACTTACAGAGCGTAGGAGTCTGTGTTTGTGTATCAAGGGACTTGGATTTCTTTATACTTTTCAAAATGACCAATTACCACTTTCACTTCAATGAAACGCATATGCAAACACACAGCAGTGTTTCATTGCGAGCGTGTGTATCCTCAAGGTACAAAGTTCCATCTTGTTTTATTATATAATGGCAGCTCAGGTAATACAGACCAGCAGTGTGAGTACTATAAATGTTTGAGAGAACAAGAGCAGTTGACTAATGCAGTTGTAGGTGTGCTACCATCTGTTTAAATATATTAGCAATGCCAGCCATATTCATAAATTCATGCCCATGAGCCTTTATTTATAGCCATGAGGTGCAAGAAAAGACTAGAACACCCATCAGCTACTAATGGACAATAGGGCTTTTACATATTCATGTTAATGATGAGCACCAAAAAAAGCTTGTGTCAAGGTTGTGGGGTGGGGAAGGGAGCGAGGACTCAATTGCAGGACAAAACAAGAGTTTATTTAATAAATGTAAAACAAAAAGCAAAACAGACTACCCCGAGGGGGAAAACATTAACAAAAAAGATAAAAACAAACTTGACTGGGCTGGCAGGAAAGAGCAGGGCTGGACACAACAGGACAAGGTGAACATAATAAACTAATAATGGGTTAACAAGAAGGGTGGGACTACACAATAGACGGGAGAGCACATGACACAAAGAAACAACACAAGCCATGTGCTCACACAAAACGAGACTAGAACACGCAGCCAATGAGAGAACTCATTAACCGCGTTTTACATGAGACAAACACAACACCAACAGAAGACTGAAGGCAAGACACGCGTTAAATTAAAACACTCACCGGCACTCACACACGCAATGTGCATGTTTCATCTCATCGCCAACCGAAACCAACTAGACTGAGACGCTGGGAATGAAACACAACGCTACAGACAGAACGAACACGAACACCAGGACGAGAGCGCGCATCCAGACCACGTTCGGACCTCGCACAGTCCGACCGCAACCAACGGCGCTCATACAAGGACAAAAAAATGAGTGCTTGACCCGAGAAAACTCGAGCCCAACATACAGGACAAGACAGGACTAGTATCTGGACTCTGCCACCAAAACATGAATTTACAAGACCGGAGTGGCAGAACCCTGACAGCTTGAGGAATTACATTAATACATATGGAAACACAAGTATAACTAAAGCATACATTTATGTATTGTGCATATGATTCAAGCATTTGGACAGATAACCCATGTTATTTAAATATGTGTCTACAATAATTTTTTTTTTTTCATGTAAAATATCTACAGCTTTAAATGCATCTGAGTTATATATTCAATATGATAATGTAAAGATATAATGTAATAATAATAATACATATTTATGAAGCTTATTATACAGAATGTATTAATGCAAAACCATGCTTTAGGATTAAAAACGTATTCATATATATATATATATAGATATAGATATATATAGATACAGATATATATTAATTTTAATGGTGCGCATTGGAATATGTTTGTGGAATATGTTAATCATGAAAAATTCATCTGAATAGAGCACATACATTAAGATGAAGAGTTGTTTTCAAGTGTTTGTTCTTTTTCGGGATCCATTAGTAGGTTGCACTGAAAACATCCATCATATCTCTGTTAAACACACACACACACACACACACACGCACACATGCACACGCATAGAGAGAGAGAGCTCTTCTTTGAACTGAGAAATATTGCTAGCTCTAATGCTAAGAGCTAAAAGCCTTTTACAGCTATAGCTTGACATTATAACAAAGACCCTGACAGATCCAATGTGTCCTCAGTACAATGTACACACAAACACACACACACACACACGTTTTTTCTTCTTCTTCGTCTGCTCCGTCTTTCTCTCCCCCACCTCTCCAACCCCCTTCCTCATCTCTCCCAGTCAACCTTGACTGGAAGAAAAGCAATTTATTTCTACATGGCTTAGATAATGAATAATAGATGTTATCCAGTGATTTGGGTTTGTCATGGCTGTGCGCGGTACTTTCAGAGGCTCTGAAGTTCAAGGCTTGTTATTGAAATCCATTAGGAAGATGGAAAATGAGACTGATGGTAAATATAAGTGAATTTCATGGACATAACAGAAAAAAGGTAACTGTGGTTAATTTTAATCTTGCTCTGGCAAAAGCACTGTTTGTTTACCG
>CAIGQW010053631.1:7796397-7809321 GCA_903798125.1 Danio choprae
TGGAATAAAAACTATTACCTTTGATCATTTTCAACCTTTCAAATATATGTTTATTTTATGAATTTGTAGCTTTTCATCAACTCAATAAACACCCTGCCCCTCTGGAAACTCTATCTTGCAAACCTGTTTCTTTTTTGCCGTTTTTGACAACATGTACTATTTAGAAACTGTACATGGCTATTCAAAAGCTTACGTATTTTAAAAATGTCTTATAGTCATGATTGCTACATTTTCCGCTTCTTTAATGCGGTAATCAGTGTCTTTAATTTTTCAGATTACTGAAACGCTAATTGCTGCTCAGGAAACATTTCTTAACATTACAATTGTTAAAAATAATTGTGCTATAGTTTTTTCATTCATTCATATTTATTTATTTTATATATTTTTGGCTAACAGAAAGCAGACAGTTTGAAAAAAAGATAATTAATTTGCTACCAAATTTTTGTATGTCTTCATTTTGTATATATTCAATGTGTTATTGCTGAATAAAAGTATTAATTTCTTACAAACAAATCTTCTCCCAAGTTATTATGTATATTTTCTATAAATATTTAAGTAATCAAAACGCTTTCAAAGACTTTGTGTAGGACAAATTTTCTTCACAAATTCTGCAAATCGGTATAATCGTTTAAATGCTGTTTTATTTAGGCTACGTCAGTTTTACACATTCACCGAACAACGTCTTCTTGTCCAAATTATGGCAAAGTTGACAGTGAGAATCTGCTGTCCTGAGGCTGTCATGTTTCTGCCACTGCTAGCGAAACCGGAAAAAGCGATACATTGCTTCGAAGGGCGCTTCCGGTGTTCAATTCCGCTGTAATAAAGGTCTATTGACACCTTTATATACTTGTAAGTTTACATTTACAAAGATATAGTTTTGCTGAATAAATGTGTTGTTCATTGTTAGGTCATGTTATCTAATCCATTTTTTGCATGTGTATTTGTATGCTGTTAATGTAAATATATGCATTAGAATATGAGTAAGTTAACATAAACATGAACAAAGTCGTTGTCCACCATTATGTTAACTAATTATTATTATTATTTATTTATTTATTATTCATTTACACATTAATATATGCTTAGTTTACATTAAGAAAAAATAAGTAATTCTTAACAGATGTGTTGTTCATTGTAATTCATGTTAACCAATGCAATAACTAACATCAACTAATACAACCTATAGTGTTACTCAAATATGTGCAAACAAACAATGTGTACATACAAACAATGTAGCACATTTAACATGTAAACGACCAACATTTTAATCCACAAGAAAATGTCTTATTTGATAATAAATTGATGTCACGTCAGTGTTAAATATCAGTTTAACTTATATAATTATATGAAAAGGAGTTGTATGTTACACCTATGACCTTTCATTTTTTTATTCCCCCACAGATACCTATATGAAGGTGAGCACACACACACACACACACATCAGTGTGACAGTAGTGATAATGAACCGAGCCACTCAATCTCTCTCACACACAGTAAAACTCAGCACAGGGTCTCTCTCATCCTTTCCGATGACAGCTATTAATTCTTGTCTGCTCTGACTTGATGGAAGGCTAACAACATTTTATATTGTTGATACACTCTAGGCTGTGGCTACATGTTCTCAATTACTGATGAAAGATAGATGGTAACCTGGTTACAAATGGCCAGCGCTGCTTAGATGATGTCAAGCACCTTTATCACAAGCTGATATGTGTTCGGTGTGTGCTTTTCTCTCTGTCTCTCTGCACAATTATCATCCGCAGTAATGGCAAATACTGTAGCAGCGCGCACATGCTTTTGAAATCAAGTGTATGAAAGATTTAGATGTTGAGTGGATGACAGCTTGACTACTTTGACATGTTTTAGCAGCGCGGCCTCTGTGAGAGTGTAAAAACAGCACTGAAAGGACCGTTGAAGCATTTTAGATGCAAAGCACTCGCTACTTCTGATGATATTACGCCGTACAGCGGATATCACATTGAAATTCCTTTCATCGTAAGAGTAAGGTCACACAAGCACGGCTGGCAAAAGGATCGATTTCATTATCAAAGCAAACCGTGGGAGGGATCGCAGGACTAAAGCGTTTATAATATTAATTCAGCACATTTAGAATAGTCTTTTCTGGTGCTTTCTTTGAGCTCGGGACATGAAAGGTGTAATGCGCATCCTTTAAAGTCTGCTGATTTGTGTTTCATCACCATAAGAGCAATAGGATGAGGTGAGGAAGGAGAGTGAGGTGAACAAGCAAAAATAAACGCCGACGTTTATAAGCATGTCTTACTGTGTGTGTGTGTGTGTGTGTGTGTGTGTGTGTGTGTGTGTGTGTGTGTGTGTGTGTGTGTGTGCTTGTTGTGGTTTTGGGTGTGTGTGTGTGTGTGTGTGTTTGACGGTTTCAGGTCTCAAGGTCTACGGCTTGAATATAAATGTGTTCTTACATAATGAATGAGCTTTGCACAGGCTAAAAGACAAACATCAGAGCCTTTTACATCAGCAGTGTGTTTCAGGAGCAGGATTCTGTCTTCCTCTCTTTCTCTAGCGCACAAAAGCGTCTTTTAAAAGCGCTCTCGTTTTATTCCTAGACAATAATGAGAAAAATTTGGGGGGAAGAAACAGATAAGGAAGTTTAAAACAAACACGCTAGAGGTGGGAATTGAGAATAAAGAGTTGAAACATCAAATCTCGTGCAATCATGGAGAGCGTCATTGGCCAAAATGGATCTTAATGAATTAATCATGCATCACAGACTCTCTCCCCTTTTACAATTAAACAAACACGCACACACACATATACACTAATGCGTGCACGCAGCTGCTGTGTTGTTTATAAGGCCCATTTGAGATGTCTTATAATGCATTGTGTCATAGAGTATTGGGTCAGGCCGATGGAAATTAAACTCTTCAGACAAGATAAACATTATATTACATCATTACCCTTTACAACACATGTAAATTAAAACCATTATCTAAGCGATTATCCATTCATCCTCACCTCTCTCTCTCTCTCTCTCTCTCTCTCTTTCGCTCCCTTGCCATATGCTTGAATCTCTACCATTCCCTTTTTTCTCCCCCACCCCTCCCTACAGTTTGGCATTGGTTCAGTCAGCTCTTTTGTCCTATCAGACTGTGACTGTTTGAGCTGCCCATTTTCCACTGCTGAATTAAACATTAAACATTAATGCTCTCTGACAGCAATAAATAACATTTAGCACAATGGGGATCTAATAATGACCTGACTTTGGGCTGAGCCCCATCAGAGCCCTTCCTTTGACAACTGCTGAAATGTGATTATCAGGCAGCTGTTTGAGACAACTGTATCTGAATAACTTCAGCACAGAAAAGGCTTTTGATCTCCCCCACGCATGAAATTATAGCAGAGATCTGTTTGAATTACATTTTCTTTCTCTCCTCCAGCCAATTATCATTAGAATCGCACGTATTATTCCAGTGGATTCCCGGCTCAGTCTTATGTGCGCGGATAAATAGGGAGTAATGGGGCTTCTAAGACCTCTGAAGAAATGCCTCTGTTCCAGTGACTATTGTCTTTGTGACTGTGCATTTATATCGCTGCTCAGGCGAACAATTTGGGTACTAGTTGTGCTCAATAATACAGACAGCAGGTCACAGTCTCAAGGTCAAAGTTCACTTCTATTTTCACCTCAGCAGGCAGGAATACACATTAAACAACCTTGCCACTGAGGCTCTGTGATATTTTAGAAACAGAAAACCCAGAGGGAATAATACAATACAGTCAAATTAGTACTGTACAGCTGATGAAATCACATTATAGACTGGTGTCTGTGTTACGCCTGTATGTGTGAATGCATGTATTTAACATTTTGAAAAAACACAAGAATTCCATTAAACAAAGAAATGCTGCTTTATTTCTAAAGTTTCATTTAATTGCTACAACTAAAAAAATGAAATGAGGGTAAATTCAAATTCATAAAAAAAGTGTCCTTTGTCACACATGACACAAATATGTGCAATGAATTAATGTTATGTGAATGCAATGTTAATGTTATCTATAATTATTAAATATTGAAACGTCTTTAAATGGCAAAATATGCATTAATCTTAAGCTATTTACCATACGGCAGTAACATGCAGTGCACATTCCAGTGCTATCTGTTCAAATATATGGATAATAAATTATTCACATAGATTTCTGCAGCAAAAAATAACAATGAGCTGTCAGGAAAAAAAACAATGTGTGCTTTAAAAAGCACAGTACCCCAGATATAAGAGCCTTTTTATCCGGCTTCACACTTGCGCCTCATCTACAGATGCTTCCAGGCTATTATTAGCATAAACTAGCTCAACCCCAAAAAGCTGTGACAAATGTGAGAAACTACTCCCTGTTTATTCTCTGTTTCTCTGACCTTTGAATAGTCTTTAAACTAACCTTTATGCTATTGATTTTGCCCTTCTACACAATGGTCAACACTTCCATAGAGAATGAAGAGCACTAATATGATAATACACTAATATAAATTGTACATATTGTGCATTAAATGCATTATACAACATAAACACTATACTGTAAAAATGGTTTGAAGACCACACATGAAGATGTTTGAATATGTCACATGATTTTTATTCATTCATTCATTTTCATTTTGGCTTAGTCCCTTTATTAATCTGCGGTCACCACAGCGGAATGAACCCCCAACTTATTCAGCATATGTTTTACGCAGCGGATGCCCTTCCAGCTGCAACCCATCAGTGGGAAACATCCACATACACTCATTCACACACATACATTACGGACAATTTAGCCTACCCAATTCACCTATACCGCATGTCTTTGGACTTGTGGGGGAAACCGGAGCACCCGGAGGAAACCCACGCAAACACGGGGCTCTCACGCAAACATGCAAAGAACATGCAAACTCCACACAGAAATGTCAACTGACCCAGCCGGGGCTCGAACCAGCGACCTTCATCCTGTGTGGCGATTGTGCTACCCACTGGGCTACCGTGCTGCCCCACATGATTTTTTATTATTCAAATAAGAATTTATATAATAAAGAATTCATTAAAATGTGCTTATTTCATGATCACTAAACATTTCTTATTATCAACGTAGTGCTGCATAATAATTTGGTAGAAATAATGTTTTTCACAATTATTTTAAGTGTTGTTTTTTTCGGTTCTGTATATATTTTAAACTATTTATTTATTTACTAACAGCATCTTGATGAACAGAAAAAAATACTGATTCCAGTCTTGAGCATGTATGTGTTGAAAAAAAGAGAGGAAAAAAGGACTCTGCAAGGACTATTTGATAAATTCTCCATTGCAGTAATTAATTAAATAAGAATGCAATGAGAGCTGCTCGTTTGTGTTTATGTCTGTTTATTAGGGTCCCTGTGAACTGAATCTAAACACTTACAGCTGCTGTGGACCTCGTGTTTAATGTGCAATAATAAAATGGAATCTAAAACAGAGAGAGTCACTGTGTTAATAGGAGTTGTGCATTACCTCCTCCAACCCTCGCTCAAAGCACTCTGAGACTCATTCATTTTCCTTAGCTTGTTTGAGCAGAAACTGATAAACATCTGTTGTTTGACATCACTCTCTTAATCACACATTCAACAATTCCAGACAGGTGTTTGATTTCAGACAACAGACACACACACACACACACACACACACACACACACACACACACGTTTAACAATAGCATGAGTTACGTATTCTCCCATTAAGATGGGTGAGCTCATGATGGTTTTCAGCATTTTATAACATGTCATGCTTTTAAGCATCAATCCACTTAAAGATGAACTCTCTATCTCTCACTCCGTCTTTCTGGCCTTTTTGTCTTTTCTTGTAGACTTCCACAAGACTTGAGGAAAGGAGCGCTCTGTTCCAGGCAGTAAATAGAGTGAGCGTTACATAATCAATCTTCTGGAGAAGTTTTCAAAAGTCATAATATTGAGAGGAGATGTCAGCTGAGCCATTAGAGTGATTCATTCCTACCGCTCCACATTTACAGTCTCTACAAGAGCAACGCTGCTTCCCTCTTTGTGCCTCTGACACCATTTCCTCTCCATTTTCTTTCTTCATTTAAATGTGCAAGAAGTGAATTCAATTATAGGGCTTGTGTGTAAAAGGCGGGGAGTGAAAGAGAGAGACAAATAAGTTTCTTGTCTTGGCAAACACAAAAACATCCTCATTTTTGCTGTAAGTAATAATGTTAGCTTGGAGATGTTGTTATTGTGAGAAGTAAAAAAAGAAAAGAAAAGAAAATTGCAGAAGGGGCTTTAAAATACCACTTATTTTCTATACTCACGTATGCAACCCAGGCTCATGAAAAAAGTGCATAGCTTCCTGCAGGTTTCACAGCTATAATAATATGGTCCAACCGAGGTTTATCAAAAATACGTGCATGTGGTGTCATTTCAAAAATTATCTTATGTTGGTTCAGTATGTTCAGAGGTTTATTTAAAATGTGTATAATGGCACAATATGTAAGATTTGTTCATTACAATATCCAAAAACTAGAACAGTAGAACACTACAACAGTGTTGTATATTTTGCTGACTTACAGTTTGTATTTACATTATGCCAATTCTGATTCTAAGAATGTTGAAATCCAGAGAAATAAGCAGTTTTAACTAGTGACGTGGACTGTGTTCTGTGGTCAGGACTCTAATGATGTCACACACCCTCGATTTCCGTTTTTGGTTTAGAACAGGAAAACAAGCAAATGGCAAAGATGCTTTAATATGTCATGTGTTTTATTAGACTGCACAGAGCAGCATCATAACAGAACCTTAAAATGTATTTCGTATGATAAAACAGCATTGCTTCTTTCCCACATGAAGAGGAGTAGAGGAATTGGGAGATGTTCTTCAGTGGGCTTGTTCCGTTTTGATGGCTTTCAGCCTACTTATACCATGATAATAACTTTTGAATACTTTAGCTCATCCATGAATATGATTTACTGTAGGATGTAATGAAGATGACAACTCCCATGATTCCACACTCAGTCATGTGTCATCAAAATACGTCTTTGTTTGTTGTGAATATGCGCCCTCTGGTGACAAATCACATAGTGTGCCTTTAATGTTATTGATATTTTTATAGAAACATATAAAGGTGACTGTGTCCATGTGTTATTACGTTGATTCATGGTAGTTCAGAAATCAAATGTGCCAGTTTTACCTAGTTGAATCATTGTTCAAGGGACTTGTACACAAACACTATAACATTTGCAGTGCTGTACCAGGTGAGCTAAAAAAGCATGTGTTATGTATGTGTTAAAGCATACTACATTAGAAAAGGCATACTGTAGATATGCAAACATTCTAGTCTAATTGTTCTCAAATCTTGCACAAGGAAAAAAAAGCATGTTGGTAATAACATTGTGGAAGGAATCTATAATAACTGGTAACCTGTCAGGTAATCACAATTATTATGAAAATGAATAAAAGCAAATGGTGTTTCCCTGCCTCTAGTGTTCATTTCAGCAGCAAACTGTATGCATAGGTAAATTATTTTGAATTTTTCTACATTTTTGGCAGAGGCATGTTTCTTCAATGAGACTGGGTAGGATGTAGGCCACTTTTTCTTTTGATCCTGCTGTGGCCTCAGAGAGAAGAAATAAAAGCAGAGCAAATGAACCTCTGCGAAGTAATGAAACATAATTTATTAATGATTCAAGCACACTAAAACCCCTCTCAAGCTATCTCAAACTTTTTCGAAATGAGTCATTGTAGTAAATTATTAAAGTAGTCCTATAATAAACATATAACTTGGCCACCGCACCTCAGATACCCTTTTAACTGAAGAAATGTGAGAAAGTTCACACCAGATCTCACTTCAGGGCTAATTGACTGATTCTGGCACTTTCACTGTGTTTATAATCTGCTGACTGCAAAGAAACATAGAAAGTTCTGGACCCTACAGCTGTGTTTAACTGTCTGCCGGTCTGTCAGCGATCTCCTCAGAGTAGCCGTCTGTTTGCTGTAGCAATGCTTGGCAACTTGAACAGGTCTCTTATACAGTGTATGGCTGCTGGAGCCTGGCCAACACTCAACATTAAGAGAATCCAATCATTCACCTGCAGCAATTATATGTTTCATAAAAAATGAGACGTTTTCACTGTAACATGTCAGTTCATGCAGTTATGAGAAATGAGGTGTTAGCTGCATTTGTGTGCACAGAAAAGACAGCTTTTCTGTTATGCAGCACTCTTGTGGTTTTTAGCATGAATGAGAAACAACAAGCCCAAGGGCTGCTTAGGTTGGTATTACTTCAACATTTTTGTGAATGGCAACTCATTTTAGTCACTGGCACTGCCGGTAAACCAAACCACAAGTTCTATTTCATTTCATACAGTTCCAGCAGCATCAAACCACAGTGGTTCTGTGAGATCTATTGTAGTTGCTTGCGGTCTTAAACACAACTGATATTGCAGAATATTTTGTATAAAAACAGTCACACTTATATTGGTTCAGAGCTTCAACTGTTTGATCATGGGAGAGCTTGTCAATACAAATATATCAGAGTATATGATGTTCCAGGACAGTCAAAAATAGGCAGAATATATCAAATGTGATCCGAGACCACAAAACAGGCTTATGTTGTACAGATTTTTTATTATTTTTAGCAATATCCAAAAATACATTGTATGGGTCAACATTATTGATTTTTCTTTCATGCCAAAGAGCAATAGAAAATTAAGTAAAAAGAAAATGTATTTTTAAATTCCCTGCTGTAAATATATAGGAACTAAATATTTGATTAATAATATGCATTGCAAAGCACTTAATTCAGACAAAATGAAAGGCATAGTTCACCCCAAAATTTCTGTTGAACACTAAAGAAGATATTTTGAAGAAAGCTAAAAACCTGTTACCATTTACTTCCATAGTAGGAAAAACAATTACTATGGAAGTCGGTGGTTACAGGTTTTCAGTATTTTTTTAAAATGTCTTATTTTGTGTTTAACAGAATAAAGAAAGACAAACAGGTTTGGAATGATTGAAGAGTGAGTAATTGATGGCAAAATGTATTAGTTGAACTATCCCTTTAAATGTGATTTTCTCAATCATTAGATTTAATTTTTTAACCCTCAGATTCCATATTTTTATATAGTCATATGTAAATAAAATGTTGACCCAACCTACCAAATATTACAGCAATGAAAAGCTTATTTATTAATCTTTCAGGTGATTTATAAACCTCAATTAAAAAAACAAAACAAAAAAACAGGCACTTATGACTGTTTTTGTGGTCCGGGGTCACATGTGTTTATCATGCCTGTTTTTTTTTTTCAACTGACTTGTTGATAGAATTCTATAGAGACACAAGTGTTAGTTATCCACCATAGAGAGAATGTGTGTAACTGTGTAACTGAGAATGAATGGCCTTTTGTGTATGTTTGAGCCTCAAGTGAAGACATACAGAACATGAGAACAGGGCTTTGTCCATTCAAGGGGTCATTTTAACCATGCAGTTCAGCCATGTGTCAAATCTATTGAAAGCACCATGTTTCTGAATATTTTGAACAGGATATTTTGAACCCAGCAATGGAGAAAAGTGAGCAAGTTCAAAATACTTGTGCTTGCCCACTTGTAATCATTTATCAACCTTCTCAACGTGTCATTTTAGTCCTAAGTGATAAGAATTCATGACATTTATGTACTTACAAACTTAAGTATAAAAGAATGTTATGCAATTTCTTTAAGCTAAGAATAATCCCTCTTACGTTACCAATTATTTTAGACAGCTCCAGAGGTCTCTCAAGTGGTTAAGAGCAAGGTTATTTCAGTAAACGTAAACTAAAACTAAGACAAAAAAATAACTCAAAAATAATTTTCGTTAACTGAAATAAAATGTCAAAATTGATAATACATGAAACACTATAACTAACTGAAACTAACATTAGTAACTAAAAAACTGAAATAAAATAATAATTAAGCATTAATAACTAGCATTAATAATAATAATTTTCAGAATTAATAAGCACTCATTCTGTGGCGGAAAATCTGACCTGCAAATGAAAATGAATGAATGAATGTTTAACTATATACATGATTTTAGATAATTCCATTTTGAGGGAGTCCAGCAGATGTACATATACTGTACATAAAGGCTTGTACTCACATTCACACCTGGAATCTTGTTCAGTTGTGTCAGGTCACAGATCTTTGGTTTGAAAACAGGCATGTGCATGAATCTTTCAGGAGAAGAATTATGTTAAACAGTATCATTTAGACAGAGCAGGCAACATTATTTGTCATTGAGACATTTCAAACAAGACTTGTAAAACTTGTTAATATTTAATTTCCAATATCATGTGTATATCATAGGGCGACATGGTGGCTTACTGGTTAGCACTGTCGTCTCACAGCAAGAAGGTCAATGTGGAGTTTGCATGTTCTCCTCTTAAGAATTTACCATTCAAAATGGATTATTATGAAAATATACTTAAAGGTGCAGTAGGTGATTGTCTTCAGAAACATTTTTTGTTGTGCTGGTTGAAAGTCTCTTAACATTCCAATAGTACTGATTAAAGTAAATGATCTAAATGTATTTATATGTATTTTTATATTCTGGGTAAGGCATAAAACTAAAAAATGTTCATCCAATTAAATATTGTCGGGCCGACAATTTCCATAATTCCAATAAGTAGCCTAAACTGTCTGTCAACAAATGTACATTTGTACATCTGCGCATCTCTGGTCATGCAGATCCGCCATTGGCACGTGCATGCACGCCGCGCGTTCATGTGCACATGAGACACAGTTGCAGTAAAATCAAATGCTGAATCAAAACTTGTTAAAATCCTGAATCAATATTGGAGTTACTTTTGCACGCTGGAGGAAGGACGACACCGTGGCTAAAGTATTTCTTTTAGACAGGTATTGTTATGTTTTAAAACTATTTTAGTCACGCACAGCTGATGTAGATTGTGTTGTGTTATGAATGGGTTATATGCACAGAAGTGTTGTTCAGTCACTGAAATCTTCCAGCGAAAGATTGATGTGACTATTTTCCGTTTCATAAGGGACCTTTTACAGCATCGATAATGTAGATTTTTATTTAGTTTACAACAAAACATCAGTAAATAATGCTATTCCACCTAGCCTGCTTTACTGAGCTGAAGTTGGTTTTATATTCACATTAGTTCATTTTTTAACAATGACAACCTGTGACGCGCTTCCTATATTGTTTACCGTGCTACTCTGAATATTCAGTCTGAAATAGCATGTAAGTGTGGCTTAGTAATACTGTAAGTGTAATTCCTGCACGCCGCCGGCCAACCACTAAGCATACAGTTGTCACTTTAGGATAAAGTGTGAGAGAGTGAGACCAGCAATCCTTGCATGCATGAAATATTGCACATTACGACAAGTTTTGCTTTCTAACTACATAACTGAAAACGTGCTAGATATAATACAGTTTTTCGTTCAGAATTGTAGTATCATAAGGAACTGTAAAGTTTTCTAACTAGCGAATGACATGATCTAGTGGGTTGTCTGCTGTCATCTTTAAGGTGCGCACGTTTGCGATTTCAGGAGGCGTGGCTTTGGATGGCAGGGGTGGGACTGTGTTTCCAAGATATTTTGCAGATCACCTACTGCACCTTTAAATTTAAAAATCTAGTCAATAATTGGTTCATGCTTTTATTTTCATCCAAAATACTGTTTGTGGCACAGCAGAATGTTGTGAATCACAAGACTGACACTTAAGAAGTACTCCTACATTTCACTTAAATTACGACTGAGATGAATAAATCAATTTCACCAAGTGCCAAGATTTATCTTTACTTATAAATAAATTCTTAGCACTGTTCTTATGAGTAATTCTCAGACGGTTGATACATACCGACCCTGATCAACAAAAAATGATCTGAATGTCAGATGTAAAAGAAGCCTACAGTCAAATTGCGATTTCTTTTCTTAAATGTTCTTATTCCGAGGCGGAAATTACCCTCATAGCTATCTAAACATTTCAAGCGAAATACAATATCTATTTCCGTATGTGAACTTCCTTAGAATTATAAAACTGTAACTTGTTGTGAGGGGAAAAAAACACATATGGCTACAGAAAAACCACTTTAGGTTTCTCATCATGCATCCTGTAAACTTCAAACGCGCTTCAGTTCTGGAAAGAGAGAGAAAGACACTGGAGCCAAAGGCCCATGTGTTTAAAAAAGACACTGGAGCAGATTATGGGTTTGCAAAACCTAATTTCTTTTACAATTCAATTCAACTGCTTTATTAATCACAGAACTGATCCCCCTCGTGCGGCTGGACAGAAGTTTATGCAGAATTCATAGTCATAAAGGACAGCGAGGTGATGAGCACATCTGCCATGTTTCATTGATGCTGGGCTCTAAATAGCCCATCACAGAGGTTGAGAGATGTGTCAGAGAAGCATGTGTTTCAATCAGACAGTTTGAAGATGCTATTTATCTATTAGACTCAGTCCGTTCACAAAGTGGAGACAGAAAGAATGGAACAGATAAATGTGCACTGATTGAAATTAAAATGGCTTTTGTGTCTGCTCTTTCAATTTGGAATTGGAGTGATTGTTAAAGGATACGTGTGTCTTTTTATTCCTTTCACATAAAAAAAAAAAACATTGCAAAAAAGCAGATGAGATTTAATGCATACTGATTACTCCTGAGACAGAAACCTGAAGTAAGGAAGAGACAGCAACCCTTTCAATCTAAATCTACTATAAATTATGCTTTAAAACAAATGATTATCCCAACACTATTCTCTTTCTATTGTAAAGTACTGAGTCATATACAGTTGAAGTCAGAATTATTAGCCCTCCTGTTAAATTTTAATGATTTTTTTTCGACCAATTTCTGTTTAACGTAGAGATTTTTTCCAACATTTTTCTAAGCATAACAGTTTTAATAACTAATTTCTAATAACTGATTTTATTTTTGCCACGATGACAT
>CAIGQW010053631.1:7894661-7910165 GCA_903798125.1 Danio choprae
ACTGTAATAGTAATAATAAAATATAAAGTTTTTTTGTCAAAAAAACATAAGACCCAACCCCTCGGTGCCTGTGAGGCCTTTCTCCCTCAAACAGCACAATGCAAGAAGGAAATGCAAATAGCACTACTACTAGGGATTGAAGCTTCCGCATTATAGCTATATGAAGACATTTGAAAATAACAGTTTATTTGGCCATTTTAGCAGAATCTACCATGAAACAAACAAAATAAGCCCTTAAAATTGAAAAAAAAAACTATGCCTATTCTGAGACAATTCAATATAATTAATATATAATCAGCTAATTGCATTTTACAGTTTACTACAATTTAAACAAAACATAGAATGTATGTGTAAAAGCCATTTTAATGCATGATTATGTTTACGCGGTTTTGACCACCAGGTGTCGTTTTGAAAGCGTCAATACTGTTACTAGTTTTGTGAAGCACATAGTTGAACCGACTCTAAACTTTGAAAAGACTTATTTCTTCCATTACTAATTACAACAAACTGCATTATAAACAACAGTTGTACATGCTCTGTTCAAGAGCAATATGTAATGCACGACATTTCTACGTTGAGAAAAGCAAAAGCACCTTACTTTATTAGCTGACGGATGTCGACCTCGAGAGTGATTCGTCAGGGAACGGCCAGGATTATGTCGTCGTCGTCGTCGTCAGGTGAAAGGTCATCATGTGGGACATTTTTAATTATGGCTAAATTATGCTTGTTTTTCTGACTAATAATTCGATTTCAAAGACTTTCACAAAACGGCATTTCATTACAAAGAGGTTTTGTTTTGACAAAACATGCAAGGGCACTTTAAATGGCCAAAGGGCCAGGTGCGCGACAACTAAAGAACAGTTTACTGTAGGCTATATCTCCTGGCATCATAAACAGCTAACACCCACTGTGACTTCCAGCTGTATCATCGTCAGAGTAAATTCAGCCTGTTCAGTGGCACTCTGCACTTTACCTGCTGAACCATCATACACTCATACCTCACACCTCTGCCTAATCGCCAAGGACAATTTAAACACTAGACTTTACACTGACGTTATTGTTATTTTCACCACATCATATACTGTGCAAAATGTTTTCTGGTTTTATAATCGGCATCCCGGCCCTCATTTTCTCTTTAATGCTTCCTTTTTATGCTATTATTTAAATGTTTCTGGTTATACTTCACTGTATGTAGTTTTTTTCACATAATTTGTAATATTCTTGTAAATTGCTTGTTTCCTTTCTACCCTGTCATTCTCAAGAGGAGTAAACAAAGAATTTCATTGTACCAGTAGCTTACTTTGAACGCCCTCCTTCACCACGAAAGCAATAACATTTTATTTTAGTATTATTTTCTGGAAAAATGTTCCATACAGCTTACAGGTGTATTGTTTTCTGATGGAACCGACAGGTACATTTACACCGGCAGTAGACATTTCTCTCCTGATTAAACATTCACAAGAAAACAACAGTGCTAAATTCAGGATCTGTGTGTACAGAAGCATTCCTTCAGTTCAGTTTATTTTCTTTGTACCATGCTTTGCATACAGGAAAGTAGCCACATACGCACACCTCACAACACTATTTGAATGTCTTTACTTTTAGTATTTTTAAAAATGTAATTTAAAACCTCATGTTTGTTGTCGTTTAAAAAAAAAAAAGTTAAAGGACATATAGTCTCTAAATCAAAAACCAAATAGTTAATAATTCTTGAATATAACAATGTGCATTATTTTGCTTGATATATTTTTTAAACTACATCATCATTAGGGTTGCAAAGGAGGAGAACATTTCCATAGGAACTTAGTCTCTGAAATTTAGGAAATATTCCAGGTTGGAAACTTTATGGGAATTCATTGAAATGACTTCAAAATGTAGAGGAAATTATATAAACTGTATACACAAACTTCACTATAAGCATTTTGTTCATAAGCTCCCATTCACACAAAGTAATACATATTAAAAATGACTTTTTTGACTGATTTAATTGTAAGTGGAACTTGAATTCTTTCATTGAGCAACACAAGAGCATAAGTATTGCATATAGGAAAACATATTCGCTTTTGTTTGCTGTAAAATGAACAAATTCCTCACCCTTCCACAAATAATATCAAACTTACTTGAATCGAAGTAGTATTTGGGTTCAAATGCAGAAATGTGGCTTCAATATTCTTGTTATATTTACTGTAGCACCTGGAAAATGGGGGTGGGGGGATTGCCCCTTAAGTGACTTTAAGAGGGATAGTGTGTTGGTGTGGATGGTGTTTTCTTTTTACCTATATGGTTGCTCAGTCAATGTATTTGTTCATACAATGGTCAATTTAGGTGCACAATAGCTTACAACACAAGTACATTTTATGTTTAAAAAATACATTTATGTAATTTAAATGGACAGAACATTTTGGTGCATTCAGTGCTGTGTGTATGTGATTTAAGGAATATACAGGTTAGAGAATTGCATAGTTGTTTTAACCCAAATTATGCAGTGAGATATTTTTTTCAATTACAATTAAGTACCCTGTATTAGGCTAATCTTCAAATTACCAAATTCAGTTCATTCCCATATATTCCAGTTCATTCCCATGGAAAGTTTCCAGCCTTGAAAATTCCTGGAATTTTGCACCCCTAATCATTATACAAAGATATAAATCCATCACTTCAAACATACAGATTATATTAGTCATACTCTGCCCTGTTGTTCCTGACAAGTGTTACAGTGTATTCACTTACTGTAAATGTGTGCTGTCAGTGTCAGTAACACATTATGGTAGTCCTCACAATCAAACAAGCTCACTTTGTCATCACAGGTTAATAAAAACATTTTTAGATGTTTTGATTTGAGACAGTTTTAGATTTTAATAACTGGTGCTTCAGCTTAAAACAAATACATTTGACAAATTTCACATGAGACAAGAATGTTCTGTAGAGTCAGAATATGTTTAATAAAAATAATTAAACCTCAATTTCTTCTATAGAACTTCATAGAAAGTAATTCAATAAATTACAAACTTTTTAAGACATGTATCCTGCACTACAAGAAGCATTAATTGACTACACAGGCCACAACTTGCATGTATTGCAACTGTCCAGAAACACATTTCAGCAAAAAAAAAAAAAAAAAGGGAAAGAAAGAGGGGCTTTCATTTTAAAATGTTGTAAAAAAACAAAAAACAACAAAAAAAAATAAGCCATGAGAACAAATGAGTCAGTCTGTCAATTCAATCATCCACATAATTGAAAACAAACGTTTATTTGCAGTAGTGTATTTCTATTTCATTTGCGGTTGCATGGTGGATGTCATTGTCTTTGTGCCACAACGGCGAGTCTTGCCCTGATTCTGGTCAGTAGTCCAGCGGTTCATAATGCAACATATGAAATACAAGCAAAGTATTGAATCCATGTACACATGATGACAAACAAAAAAAGCATCCAACTCTAAGTCAAACCTGCAATTTTTCTCAAAACATCATTCAGTTGAAATGAGATGCTAACGCTGCGGATTTCGTCGTAAGAGGAACTATATAGGTTTCGTGTGCGGTTTTGGGAAGAAGTGGAAAGCAGCAATACCTGTACACAGTTTCAAAGTGCGCGGCTCAGCACGAACTAACTGGAAAGAGGAAGATCTGATGCCACAGTGGAGAGGAGACGGCATTCAGAACATCTAATGAGGCAAAAATCACACTGAGAAAGAGAGAGAAAGAGATATAGTGAGGGCATCTGTGTGAAAACCATGATGAATGAAATCATACATGCTTGGAAAGACCCATTAATATAACTGTGTTCACTAGTGAGACAGGCAAAGAGTTGCATTGCGCAGTGCATCCCGAAGAAACTTGCATCACAAATGGGAAAACTTCAGTAGCCAAACCTGACGCAGCAGAGAATCAAATGAGCCTAACAGTCTAGAACAAAGCGCACATCAGCACATGTAACAGAAAACATACAGTACACGTCCTGATTCAAAAACGCCAGTGAGGTTCATTGTGTTGGCCGAGGTGCAGTTCTGCGATCAACTGGTCTATGAGGGACAGACACTGAAAGAATGGCATAAGGACACTTCTAGATCAGTCATTTACACCTAACAGCAGCAAAGGCGACTATGTGGAACTGAAAAATGATCGAACAAGGAACATGTGATCTTGACCTTTGTAACACGTGTCGATAAAGTAACTGAAATACTACTGCAAATACTTGAATTCCTCTCAATACTCTCATGTGGATCACAAACGTGGGTGAATTAGCATGTGACGAACTCGTATGTCAATACTGTCGCAGTCTGTGAAAAATAGAGGATATACACGCTGCTGTTTGTTAAGACGGGTTTTGCACGGGAGGCCAACAGGACCTTGGACACATAGATTTTTATGCAAATTGAGGCAACAGTGTTTGTAAGCATAGAAATACATACATACATACATACACGCAAACACACACACACAGTGCTGTCCGAACGCTAAAAGAAACATGAATGTATGGATGTGAAGGAAGGGTTATGTTTGTTGGAAACATATGCACGCACGCACACTGATTTCAGGCATTGTGAGGAATGTGTTTCTGAAAGAATGTCCGATTCACTGTACACGTCACCGTTGGGAAGATTGATCGCCTGCACTTGTGTGTGAAGTACAAAACTTAAATCTTTGGGTAAAATAGCTGTATGAAGACAATTTAAGAAGAAAACGAAGGAGGCAGAGAGTCTGAGACTGTAAACGGATGCACAAATCACAAGAGGAGTGAATGAACAGGAAAGTGTGTGATGAAAATGAACAAACAAACGCAGGGTCTCTACAGCTTCAGTGACATTCATAAGCTGCCTGTGTGTTATTGCTGTGGATCTGTAGGTATGCTCTGTGAAGTCTATGTGTTCAGGATCCTGCTCAAGTATTTACAAATGAAACCCAAACAGTCAATGTGTTCTTTCTCCCAAAAGAAAATATATTAATTTTACAGCTCTGCAATGAGCAACAGCGTCCTCATTTCTTTAATAAACTTAAATCCCGACATAGCTAGAACAATAATGCCTTTTAGTTTTTGCTTCTTGTCTGTTGCAATTTTACATCGTGGTGTAATACAATTTCACAAAGTTTTTTTTTTTTTGTTTTGTTTTTTTTTTTTTTTTTTTTTCTACATGCAGAACGTCTCTTTTAAACGACATTGTACCTAAACAAACACTGAAATCTTATTTCAGTTTCTCTAGGATCTCGGTTTTCCATTTTTTTCCCTCTTCGTTACACAACACTTTAGTTATTATATTTACATGGAAACAAAAAGAAAAGAAAAAAAAAACATGATGTAGTAAATGCAGGATAATTCCTATATGTGTGTATATGTATACATTTCTAAGAGATGTATATAAATATATAATATTTATTTGTACACGTATAAAGACTCAGTCTTCGTCGCTGGAATCGGAATCCTCGGATGACGAGGAGGAGCTGTCGGACTCGGAGGAGGACGAGTCCGCCTTGGCCGAGCCCTCTGGACCACTAGTATCCTTCTTTTCGTCGAGCTCCTCCCCCTCATCGCTGTCTTTGTCCTCTGATTGGCCTGGCTGTGGGGCCATGGCTTCAGAGGCAGCAGGTTGCAGCGCTGGGGTTGGCTGAGTGTTTGCAGCTTGCGGCTGATTGGCCACAGGCAGGTTAAGGCCTGGAGTAAGAAGCATCCCTGGGTAGAGCATACTAGAGAGGAGAAGGGGGTTGAGGGCCAGTGGGTGGCCTGAAGCAGAAGCACTTGTTTGATTTGAGGTGGTGGCCTTGGAGCTTTGAGCCTCTGTCCTTTCGGCTTTGCCATCTGAACTCAAATTCTGAGCTGATGATTTGGGAATGTCTTCGGCACTCTTCTTTTTCTCTTCTTCATCGCCCATTGGAGCGATACCTGCCAGTTCTTGTGAGGGATTTCCGATGAGACTGCTCATCCCGAGAAGGTTTGGCAGGCCAGTCATTCCCGACAGCAGCATTGGAAACATGGCGGCCATGTTGGAGGGGTCATGAGGCAGTCCCATGAGGCCAGTGGTGAGTTGGAGAGACTGGAGGCTCTGGAGGTTGTGCTGAAGAGCTTGGAGACTATTTATGTCCAGCCCAGTGAGCAGGCCATTGGTTAGGAGTGGGTTGAGGCCCAGGGCAGCGTTGGCACTGGCACTGGTCACCATAGCTGCTTTAGGCATTGCGTTTTTGGGTCGCCGACCTCGCCGGCTCACCTCTTCAGGAACGATGGGCCCAGTCAGGATGCGATCGAACATGCTTTCAGGAAGGTATCCCTGTAAGCACAAATGCAGCTGTTTTATAACAAAAAATTTAACTAGCAAGCATAATATCTGTTGAATCTTTAGGTGGTCAGTTTTGACATTGTTTCGAAAAAAATCTTTTGTTGCAAAGACCTTTTGTTGTATTCAGTTACTAATCAAAATGTCTTATTGGCCATTACATTCATTAGCTTAACAGAAACTTGTGAGCCTGTTTATTCTTAACTTACCACAGAGAAAAATCTCAAGTTTTGCTTAAAATAGAAGTTTGAGTTAATCAACTCTTCAATGTTTCATCATCAGACTCATATGGTACAAATTGACACCATTGCTACTCTATTAATTCTCAACAATTCCACAAAAACTAGTAAAGACCCCAGAGCTGAGATTCAGATATGACAATGGTGATTTGGTCATAGATGCTGTAAAGTAAACTGTAGATTAATCACAACCGTCTACAAACCCATGTGACCAATCAGAGCAGTGGAAAGCAAGGTCTAATAAATAATAAAAAAATTTTTTTTTGATGAATGTAAATATATTGTTGACCAACAAAACTTAAAATTAAATGAAATTAAGAACATTTAAACAAGCACAATAGTGGCATTTCAATATATTCAGTGTGGTCATTTTATAGTGACATTGTGATCAGACATGCCAACAAATCAGATTTTTATAACAGGATTATTGTCACTATTTACTGTATACTACAGCGCTTAGGTGTTGTCACATTTGCCACTGTTTTGCCTTTTGCTGGTGAAAAATAGTAATTTTAATAGATAATTCCTTACATACACCAATAAAACATTTCTTGGTTTAATTGATGATTGATGATTAATTTAAATGATTTTGTGAGCTGGGCTATTATAGATTTTTTTCTTAATGCCATTCCAGCTTCTACGGCTATATCCATGGCAAATTATTATCACGAATAACAATTACATAATTAATTAATCCACAAGTCTTTTTTACACACAAGTCAGGGAACTGACAATTTAGAATCTTTAATTTACTTAACCTCCATATCTTTAGGCTGTAGAAGGAAACCGCAAAAGCAAAAGGAAAAGCACAAATGCAAACTGTATTTCCCTGGTGAAGCTTGAACCGGAGACTTTCTTGTGGTGAGACAACAGTGCTAGGCACTGGGCAAACATGTCATTTTGTACATACAGTATAATACCAGTATACTGCACATGTAATTTCTATGAATGTACTGGATTTGAAATGGAAAATGTCTCTCTTTTTACTCACAGACTGTTTGACAACATCGGCCCACTCTGGTGGAACCCCATACTCTGGGTTTTCCTGCAGAAACCGGCTTAAATCTTTTAGAGGAGGTGCAAAAGCACCACCAATCTATGAGGAGGAAACACACGCATTACAAACAACACCCAGTACATCAATAAAATGTGCCCACAAAATCTACAAAAATCACCTTGCGAGCATTTCGCCTGTTGATGATCTGCACTCTCTCTTCTCCTGTCAAGCTGTTGATGTCAATTTTATTAGGGTTTCTGCAGCGATGTCTCTTCTGTTTTGGTCTGCCATCTTGAAACTGCAGCTTGTTTGCAGTCTGCAAAACAAGTCATGAAAAGACACTTTCATAAAAGTATATTCTCACAGACATTTGCTTTAAGGAAACTACATGATATTATTGGGAGATAATATGTGTGCGTGTATGTATAATATTTCACTATTGATTTAGATTTTGAATACAATTATGGAAAACTTGGCACCCTTTTTTTGTTACTTTATGCCAAAATGCTCTAAATGGCTTTTAAGTTTATATTCAGAAGAAATGTCATCAGTAGTTTACAGAATTAAAATATTCAAACGCATAAATAGAGAAGAGAAACTGAAACTTAAATAACAAAATATCTTAAATAACAAAAATAATAAATAAATAAATGAAGAGAGAGGTAATAGAGAATCAGGTATTTACAGGAATAAAGGCTCCTACATCTGCCACAAAGCCCGGGTGCTCCTTTAGCCACTGGTCAAGCTCTCTACGTTTTGGAGCATCCTCTCCAGCCAGTCGTGTCCCATCTTTGAGGCTGATGACAGGAACACGGGTCTCTGTATCAAGGGTACTGGGCCCCTGAGGTGTGCTTAGCCCAGACGGACCAGACATACCTGCGACACTGCCACTCCAGCCAGCAGGAGTCTGCAAATGTAGATGAATTTGCTATATTCATACTGATTTGTTGTTTAAATGTGAATGAATGGACAGTGTTCATTAATGTCCAAATTACTAAGAAGGCAAATCAAATCAGAGGTGGAGCTTTACTTTTTACAGATAACAAACATAAATTCTAGGAAAAAACTTTACTTTTTAATGGTAAAAGAGTTTGAGGTAAAATGTTTTTTTTTTTATTTGACAACAACAACAACAAAAACATTTATATTTACTTTCTTAAATACATGTATCCCTCAGTTAATTTCCAACACCTTCCATGTTCCAGACATGTTATGGCTTCATATAACATCATAAAAGTGAGTCAAACCTGCTCTGGCATCACAGGTGGCCTGTTTCTGTCCATGAACAGCAGGTCCATCCCTTCTACATTCTTCCGCCGTCCTCTTCTTCTCTTCACTATGGGCTGTCCATCCATTACTCCGTTCAATCGCATCTGCTCTGGCAGTACTGAAAAAACACAAAGAGCTCATTCAGCCTCAACCCACTTTGCACATGATTTACAGTGTGGTGTGCTTTGCGTGTTAAGAAGTAAGTATGGTTATATGTTACCTTGTGGATAGTTCTGTGTTTTGGTGTAGTCCGCAAGGCTGGTATCAGATGCGTTCTGCAACTCTTGTAGTCGGGCTAAGTACTGTTGCTGGGCGAGAGGTCCCTCTTCTCCCTCCAGGGGGCGCTTCAGGGGCAAACCCTGCTTCTGGAAGGTCAGTTTAAGGCTGCCCTCCTGCTATAGGTTGAAGGACAAAGGTCAGAGGTTAAAGAAACATTGCTAATAGGGAAGTTCCCTGTGAAGTATGAGACCTGTGAAGGTGTGCTGAATAAGTAAAAAGGTTTTACAGATAAAAACATGAGGTACTCAAGTCACATAAAGAAGTAGTTTTGAATCAAGGAAAATTATGATTTTGTCCAGTGGTTTGAGGCAACACTGAAACACAGTAGAGTCAAAGAACTTAAAGATGGTGTGCAATTAGTTTGGTGCACAAAAACACAGTATGTTCTGGAATTCTGATCAGCCTGGCATTAGAAACATAGGCACAGTTAATGAGTAATGATTAAACTAAGTCTATTTGTTTGTAAAAAATAAAATAAATTATACATCACTGTTTAAGGTTTAATTTTTTCTCTCTCTCTCATGGTCAACAACATAAAAAATAAATCACAGTAAAACATAATTATGTGAAATATAATTACAATTCATAATAAATAATATTGATTTTAACATTTTAATCTAATCTAAAATATTCCAGTGATGGCAAAGTTGAAGCACTCACTACGCCAATCTTCAGTGTCACATGCTTATTTTAGTAATCATTCTAATATGCTAATTTGAGGCTAGTGTAGCATTTATTATGATTATGTGATAAAAACAGATGCTAGTTAATATATATTTTTATCTTTGTATTTAAATTATAATTTATTTTAAGATTATTGATGAATTGAACATTGAAATGAACATTTATTTGAAAAACATCAAACTGAAAAATATATCATTTTGGAAATCGTGTATTAATTTCCTTAAAGTCTTAATATGTGTTTAGAAATTAATAGTATAATAAAATAAAGTATAAAATTATAAGTAATATATTTTATTGTATGTTTATAACAGACATTAAGCAATACTTCTTGTAGTACTGAGGTAGAGTGCAATGAATGGCCTTTATAGCCTTTTTCTAGTAACAGAAATGACACCTCACCTTTAAAGCAAAGGACAGAGGCTAGGATTGATTGTGTGCACTAGGTTTGGTTTAAATAAGTAAATGTTGCAACATCAGTGTGGTATACTTGATATGATCCCAGCGAGAGTCAGTTGGTCTCCAGAAAGGCGCTAAGATAGCAAACTAAAATTGAAACAGAAGCTGCAAAACTTTCAAAGCTAAAACAAATAAAAGGAAGAAAGAACCAAACAAACAAATACTGGAGGAAAGGGGGGGACCAAACAATAAATCAAACAAAATATGCCAAGCACTGCAAGGACATTGCAGATCGGCATTTGTGGGGGAGAACGTAAAATAACATACGTTATTGATTTTGACTGAGAACTCCTTTTCTCTGTCTGCAACATGCTTCTTCACCTTTGAACCCTGAGGGGAGGTTGAGGGGTCTTCGGGGAGCGTGCTTGCATTGTCCAGGAGTTTGGTGGTGTAGAAAGATGCTACTGCATTGCCTTCATATGCACGACGAACCCCTGGCCATTTCCCCTTTAACACTGCCTGACATATACTGTCCAGCCGGTTTATCATGACACGGTCCTGCAACGTAAAAACATTATTACTTCAATTACATTACAAACAAGAACCATAAGATTAAATTATGTTCAGAAACAGTCTAATGTATATGTAAGTGTATCACTTCTAATTCACAAAATGATACAGTTGTTTAAGACTGAACAACTAACACTGAGTTGTGCAGAAAATAACTATACTGCTCACCTTTGGCCAGTAGGAGGCAGCGAGCATGTAGCCTCCCTGGAAAGGGTGGGGAGGATTAGAGATACCGTTGGTCACATGACTGTCCTGCATGTCATCTTGTGTAGTGTTGAGTGATGCAACGCTGTCTTCGTCAAAGCCTTTAACACCAGGAACCACTGACGCTACAGGAAAAGAGACAGATTCATCAATATTATACACATCAACACACTTTAAACATTGTGCATTTCATATGTTGTTAAACAACACTCCACACTACAGTATTTTATTGTATGGAAACTGCACAATTGCATACTATTACTTTTATATTTAGTACATTTTAACAATTTACTACATTTGCCAAAAATAAGTAATGCCTTTACTGTCACTATTGATGAATTTAATTAACCTTGTCTTAAAGCACACCTTAATCCAGTAACAACTGTCCAGAGACATTTATCAAAACATTCCATCCAAATTCAGTGGTTAACTGTAATCATGTGAAGCTCCAAGTGGCAAAAAAGCCTTAATAAATGACTGTGTCAAGTCAGGGCGCGTGTTTACTACAGGCAATATGGCATATTGCTATTTGAGTCAGCAGCACAAAACACAAGCATTGTATTGGAACCAATAAGGAAACACTCAGATTTCATCTAAAATATCTTCATTTGTGTTGCAAAGATTGAAACAACAAGAGGTTGATTAATTAATAACAGAATTTGTTTAATTTTTGGGTGAACTAACCACAAGCGTTTGAATGCTAGTGTAGCACACTCACTGTTCTTTGGTGCCTCCTCACTGTCACTGCCTTCTGATGACGAGGAGGACGATGATGAAGATGACGAGGAGCCTGAAGAACAGGAGGAAGACGAGGACGAGGAACTGGATCCTGACCGTGACGAAGACGAGGATGAGGAAGAAGACCTTGAAGAAGAGCTGGAAGAAGAGCTGGACGAGGAGCCGTCTGAGTCGGAGTCTGATCTGGACCCTCTCCTGGCCTCCCTGCGGCTCCGCTTGCTCAGCTTCTTCTGTTTGCGAGGTATCGAGTTGGGCGTAAGCGGTTTTGTTCTGGCCGCCACCATCCGGCTCTCGCTCTCTCCCATTTTGAGGACGTCATCTTTCCCATCCACTCCTGAAGGTGTGGGCGGTCTGACGGAGGAAGTCTCCATCTTTAGCTCTCGCTCTCCAGCTTCTTCCTCTCCCTCTGACAGCGGCTCCTCCTTCAGCTCAGTTTGGTTCGGGAGAGGTGAAGCCTCTTTTGTCTGGATGAGCTGGAGGGGGGTTGGGGTGTGACACTGTCCCAGCGAAAAACTCTGATTTGGGGCTTGAGTTTGTGCTGTGGTTCCCTTGTTCTGGCTGTAGTTCCTCTGGGCTGCCATGAAGCAGAGCTCCGGGTCACGGAGGATGTGGTAGTCAGTTCGGCTCACTCCGTGTTTAGCCGCCCCAAGCAGAAGGTCTCGATCGTGGGATCCTGTTTCCCACCAGACTGGAAGATCGGGTCCTGGCTGGCAGAGTGCGAGGTGCTCATAAAGCTGTGGGTGACGCAGCACCTGCTCTCTTATCTTCCGCAGCAACTCCACTCGGTATAAGGTACGGGACGCACGCTCTTCTGTGATTGGTTGTATAGCAAGAGAGGAGTCCACCATATCTGAGAAAAGAGAATATAGAAATGGATATGAAAGAAGATATGATAATGCACTGGTGGAAAAGCAATTTGAGTGTGTGAGTGTTTGGATGTTTGTGGCCCTCACCTCCCTCTATAGCAGGCAGCCGACAGACCCTTCTGCACATGGCAATAAAGGCACACAGGTACTTGTGTAGACTCTCGTCAGTTTTCTTGTGCAGTCGAGCCATGGCTCTGAACTTGGTCCAGTCAAAGCGGCCTAAATCTGGATCAAACACTACTCCGAAAGTCGAAACCACACGGTAGAAATCTGCCTCCTCCCTCCGTGTCCATCTATTGAAAAATAGTAAACATTCCAATATAAAGTTACAAATAGGGATTTCCTGTATCTCTTTCTATTTTAGCATCATTTTAGTTGACAACTTTATGCCCAATTTTTTTCTTAAATTTCAAGTTTTTGTTCTTATGGTGTGTTTTATTCATTTATTATTTGTATTATTATTATTATTATTTCAAGGCCACATGATACATGACTTTTTTTATTCATTTCTTTTTTTGAAGAAGAAAATTTTTTACTTATGCATCGTTAGTACAAACTAAACTGGAATACATTACACAACTTTAAAAATCTAATTAGATATTAAAGCAACAAGCATTATACACTGATCGAAAGTGGGTGTCATATTCTAAACAGTTGGGTATCACACACAGACTTTCACACTGTTGTTAAAGTGGCACTATCAAAAAAAATATGTGGTTTAAAATCAGCTCAAAATATCAAGATTTATAAAAATAAAATAAAATAAAAAAATGAAGCTATACCAAAACCAGAGTCAGTGCCTTTCATATTCTACATGATTTTCTGTGAAATCTATCAACTCCACCTGCCAAAAATATTCAGACTGGCTTCAGGCAACTAAATCCTCCAGACTGCATAACAAAATAGCAACGGGGCCAAAGTTGCATAGTGCATTCCAGCCTTTAAATAACTCACTATTACTATCTTTGTTTTCTATTAATTTGATCAGTTCAAAAATATTGTCACTTGAATGAATGATTTTTTTTTTAGGAATGTTAACTAAAGTGTCTTACCGCTGTTGTCTTTCAATCTTAGCAGCGATTTTGGGATTGAACGTGTCAGTGAGTGTGGGGGGCAGAGGGTAGAGGGCAGGGGTCATGGCCTGCTGCGTCTGGTGGATCTGAAGGATTTGTCTGCTCTTGGTGAATCGTTGAGATGCCGTGATCAGACGCCGTAGTCGGGCCGTGAGCGCAGAGGGTGAGGGCCAATACACCCCTGAGCCAGACCCCAGAGTCCCTCCACCACCATCCAGCATAGACCCTCCTTCTGCAGGAAGCACACAAACACACTGCTGATGACAAATGGCGACTTACTGCAATCTCAGAACACACTAAAACATGTCTGTATGAAAAAACACAGTACAACACTGTACCTCCTGCATCGGTAATGACAAGGTCTCCTGGAGAGGAGGCATCATCCTATAGAAAAGAGCACATGCTTACATGTTAACATAGAACAGATACAGATGCAAAATGCTGAATTGTAACTGACTTTGAAATAGATAAATGGATGTGAAATATTATTTGGAAAACTATAATAAGCTTCTATTAAGTTAATGGGATAGTTCACCCAAAAAATGTAAATTACATCACCATTTACTCTCACTCACTCTCTCTCTCTCTCTCTCTTTCTCTCTCTCTCTCTCTCTCTCTCTCTCTCTCTCTCTCTCTCTCTCTCTCTCTCATGGTTTTACACACAGAAGAAGATATTTTGAAGAATGCTGGTTTCTTGCACTCATAGACTTAAATAGCAAAAATAAAAAAAATAAAAAAGTCAATAGGTGCCAACTTCCAGCATTTTTAAAAATAGATTTTTTTTGTGATTAACAGAAGAATGAAACTCAAATACTGTATGTTTTGAACAAGTGGAGGGTGAGTAAATGGAAGATGGAAGAATTTAAATTTTTGGGTGCACATTCATTCATTCATTTTCTTTTTGGCTTAGTCCCTTTATTCATTAGGGGTCACCACAGCAGAATGAACCGCCAACTTATCCAGCATATGTTTTACGCAGCGAATGTCCTTTCAGCTGCAACCCATCACTGGGAAACACCCATACACTCTCATTCACACACATACACTACGGACAATTTAGCTTACCCAATTCACCTATAGTGCATGTCTTTGGACTTTGGTTTTCCGGGGAAAACTGGAGCACCCAGAGGGAACCAACGCAAACAAGGGGAGAACATGCAAACTCCACACAGAAATGCCAACTGACTCAGCCGAGGCTCGAACCAGCGATAGTGAGGCGACAGTGCTAACCACTGCGCCACCGCACTGCCCTGGGTGAACATTATCTTTAAATTATTACATTTTATTTAATTATCATAGTACTGTATTTATATATTGAATTATAGCCATTTATTTACTTTAAATTTGTAATAATCAAAATGCATACTATTTATTGTAACTATTTATTTCTGTATTAATTTAGTAATTCAATCCTTATTGTCATTTAATTTAATGTAATGCTTTTTCTTCAATGTTTTGAAACCCCTAAAAGCCCTGGTTTGTTACATTATCTGAAGACAAAATACAGTTTATGAACCTGAATGGCAAAATTAATAAATAAACCAAAAAAGCATATTCTAAGCCACAGCGTCACAGAAAAAAAACACCTTTGTGTTCACTGAATTGAAACTATTGTCCTACTCATGTTATTTCAATTGCACTTTCTGTGGGGTACAGGCTATTCAGCTGAAATTCCATTACATAAAGACAACAGGTGGTAAAATTTGCCCATCCCTCACATCACACCAGTTCATATTCTCAATGAGCTTTAGTATGTGCTTATGTGTTTAAGTCTTATCAGGTCCAGTTCTCCTTCTTCCACTTGCATACCTCCATATCATCCTTCAGCAAAGCAGGAGCAGGCTTATACTCAGGGTCGTCCACATCCCTGCACACACAGATAACACACACACACACACACACACACACACACACACACACACACACA
>CAIGQW010053631.1:7927586-7938128 GCA_903798125.1 Danio choprae
ATATATATATATATATATATATATATATATATATATATATATATACTCATTTATATTCAGCATAAATGAGTACACCCCCATTTGAAAATGAACATTTTAATCAATTTCTCAGTGAATATAGCCAATAATTTTTGGTGCATTTAAACAAAACCTCCATTAAAATAAGAGTCTGGTCACCTAACATCTTTAAGAAATAGAAAGATAATACATTTAATTTTCTTTTGTTTTCATAACTATTCTTTATGTTTCTCTTGACTTTCCTTGTAGTTGACTAAAGGTTTGGGAAATTTGGTTTAGCCTAAGTAAATTTAAACCGTAAACCAAATTCAACTTTTAGAAAGAGTGCATGTGAATGGTGGCCAGCTTGCAAAGTTAAATTAAAACAAATCGTTAAAACAAAATATTCTTTGGGTAATTTCAACCTATAAGATCTGACAAACCCAAATATGAAAACTCAAGAATGTTTATATTCATAAACTAAGACTAACAATATTTTTTACATAATGGTCCAAGACTAATCAGGGTGTGCTATCATGGGGTCATACCATTGTGTACCATCATCATTGGCATATTTTCAAATGTAATGCTGTGCATTTTTTCACTCTCACCTTCTCTGGATGAGGTAGTCTTCCAGGATGTCCAGGCAGCGCACCATCTGAGAGAAGATGAGCACTTTGTGTCCACCGGCCTTCATCTTGGGGAGCAGCTTGTCAATGAGAACGAGTTTACCCGCTGACTGAATCATAGCCTGGAGGTGGAAATCTACTGCTGCGGGGCTGTACACCTCCCTGAAGTCCTCCATAATCTTCTCCTCAGCCCCTGAAGTAAAAGAGAGACCAAGAGACTTCTTAATACCATTCCCAAAGTAGTCATGTTGGATCTGTCAGAAGTAGTTTTTTTGTGGCTGTACCTTTGATGAGGTAGGGATGGTTGCAGCATTTCCGCAGTTCCATCATGGTGTTGAGCAGGTTTGGGACGTTGGCCTGACCGGCACCTTTAGCCAGGAACGAGAAGTTCTTCTCCAGAATGGCGCGGTAGTATTTCTTCTGAATGTTGGTGAGCTCCACTTCAATGATGGTCTCTTCTTTAGGGGCCAACTTCTTCTCCACATCCTCCTTAAGACGACGTAGCATCATGGGTTTCAGAATGGCCTGAAGTTTCTGGACCTACATGCACACACATACAGAAAAGATAATATATGATTTCAAGAACATACATATGAAGTCTTGAAGTGCCACATGATCCTTCAGAAATCATATATAATATGCAGATTTTCTCTTTTACAATGATCAACTATTATTGGTACTTGATCATTAATAATGCCACTTATATTTAATAAAGTAGTTTTTTTCTCCCGCTTTATAGGTTTTAGAATCCTATGAAAAATAAATAAATGCATTTATTTCAAATGAAACCTTCACAAAATATAAATGTCTTTATTTTAGCTCTTGAATAATGTAATATCTTTAATAAATAAAAGTAAATATTTACTTTTTAATTGCACTGTATCAGTTTCCACAAAAATATGAAGCAGTCCAAAAATTTCCAACGCTGATTATAATAATGAAAGCAGCAGATCATAATATTTTGATTTCTGAAGGATTGTATGACACTGAAGACAGGAGTAATGCTCAAAATGCAGCTTGGAATCACAGGAATACATTGAACTTGAAAGTACATTAAATAAAATGTAATAATAAACAATATTAAATAATATGTATTATGTAATTATAATAACATTAATTGTATTTTGTTATAATAATAAATTAGTATATAAGTAGCCTTTGTAAACAGAACAGGCTTCTTTTAAAAACATTTAAAAATCGTACTGATCCCAAACTTTTGACTGATGTTGCATATAAATGAATTATATATAGTATTTATGAATTATATATTGCACCTGCTCCTCAGTCTTGAGGTCTCCGAATTCTTGCATGAAGGTGTTTTCAGAAGGGAAGCGGGTCGGCTCCAGGAAGTGCAGAAGACTAAAAAGCTCCTCTACTGTGTTTTGTAGTGGAGTGCCCGTCAACAATACTTTATGCTCCTAAGAGTCGACAGAGAGATATCACGTTTAAAAAAAAATTGGACAACAATAATTGTGAAAATGTGTTAATGTAGCTGTAATAACGTCTCATTTGTACCAGACTCATAAGTTTGAAGCCCTCCAGTAGCTTGCAGTTCTTATTTTTGAGCCGATGGGCTTCATCGATGATTACACAGCGCCAGTCTATTGCGTTAAGTTCTGGACAGCCTCCCAAAATCATCTCAAATGTTGTAATGACTGCCTGAAACCGGTAAGCACCTCTTATCACACGACCCTTTTGGAAAGAGAGACAGAGAGAAATAATAAATGCTTGCAAATATTTTCCACAGTGGTTTTTAGTGTTCCCTGAGGTTTTGCATGACACCATTATACAATCATTAGGGGTAAATGATATGACCAAAATTATAGTTTAGGTTATGAGTTAATAGTAACAACGATACAGCTATTTTTGCATGAAAATCCACAAGAAAAACATAAAAACATACATCAGGTCACTCCATAATTTCACAAGTTTAGGGCATGATTGAACTTAATGGCCAATTTTGTTGCAATGATTTACAGAAATTTGCCATTTTTTTTTCAAAAATTATATTTAGATTCAGATATTTTTCATATTTTTGGAGTTTTTGGAAAAAAATTACTGTTTTCGTATCACCAGAACACTATATTTACCATTTATGTACTAAGTTAGATGCACAACAGTCGAATGCATGAAGTCATTTTTGAAAGAAAAATTACAACACTGTAAATGAATACAATACAAGATAGACACATGTACATGTATAATATAAAGGCATCTGATCAACATATCACTGCTTCAATTAGATACTCTCTGACTGATAAAATGGTGCTCTCTTTTACTTTTATTATATATGTTGTTTTTTTGTTTGTTTTTGTTATTCATTTGTGTGTGTTTTTTAAACTCATTTAATAGAGATTTAATCGGTATAAATAGTTTTGGCTATATAGACTGATACAAACAGGCTATTACAATTTCACCAGGTAACACACAGACAGACAGACAGACAGACAGACAGACCGGCAGACAGACAGACACGCACGCACGCACGCACGCACGCACGCACGCACGCACACACACACACACGCACACACACACGCACACACACACACACACACAGAAGGCTCTGACTTGCTGATTTGACACTTTTTTTATCATACCACCCAGCCATATAAAACAATAATAACTTCATGTTGGTTTTGTCTGGCAGCTATAATCTACATCTACAAACATTGTTGATTGTTTTTGTTTTGATTCCAGCAGTTAGTTTGTGACAGACGTTTGCTCCTGCTGAAATGGTAGTCAGCAGTAGACTTCATGTGATCTAAAATTTTATTACAAGAGCTACAAAACAATGCCCCATCACCCAACTCTTATGAAATACAGGAAAACATTTTTTCACATGTCTGTGGCACTTCATGTGAGAACAATTTGCTTTTGATGTGCCATTCATGCAAAACAATGCATTGCAATTTTAATTAATTTATGGATAATTGTGGCAGATAATTATGTTTAAATATTTGATGAGGCTAGATTTTGCTATAATATCGTGGTGAGATGATGAATCATGCAGGATTGCAAAAACATAATTTTTAGTTAATATTAAAATGTACTGTCTCTCACAGTATCATGTAAAACTGGATGGGTTGATATATACATATTACTGATTATATAGACAAATATTGTGATATATCATTTGAGCATCGATATCGCAATGTGTGTATCCACAATAGTGACTTCACAGGAATTGAATTTTTTATTATAGATAAAAATATATTATTATTTCTAAATAATTTATGCAATGATGACCATGTTATTTTATTTTTGATTGTTCAATTTCTGTACCTGAATACTGTTAGACTCTCCAGAAAATCATAAAGCGCTTTTTATTTTACTTATCTTTGGTCTGTTCTATTAATGTATATATGCTTGTAATTTATTATGATTTATGTAAACGCACTGCATAGAAAAAGACTTGATCATCCCACTCTATCTAAATGAATGAAATCTTTCAAAATAGAGCTATTCAATTCATCTGGTGAAATTATATTCATATCGCAGCAAAACAAAATATCGCAATGTCAGATTTTTCCAATATCGTGCAGCCCTAAATACCCAAATGTATATGTACATATACCTAATGACTATGAATGGCTATTATTACCTATTTTCAATTATGTAGACCATTAAAAACTTTAACAAATGAACAGACACAAAACAAACAGTAGAACTAAATGTATAAAATTGAACTAGACTGCAAAGAAAAGATTAATCATAACAAAATAACAATTATTTTATACAACTTTATATTAAATATTACTAAATGACTTGCATTTAGTCATTTAGCAGAAGCTTTTAACCATATTTATGATATTAGATTGTAATTATATGCATTCTATCTGTTGTTGTTGCTGATGTTGTTCAAATACATAAACTGTGAGATAAACAGTACACCAGATTTTCTACTAGTTGATACCATTTCATGGTATATACTGAAATATCACCCAGCCATAACAATGATGTGTGGGTGTTTGCAAACCAAGCATTACCATACAGACTTAATCAGAAATGCAAGCCAAAAACCCTATTAAAATTTAGTTTAAAAAGGAATAAAATAAGCATAATTGAGTTGTGGCTTGCTTTTTTCACCACTTTCAAAACATGATACTAGAAGATAACCAACTCAAAATCCTTGAATTACAGTTAAGAGGTTTAGATCAATGTGAGTGTGTGAAATGTTACCTGAGAGTCTCTGCTGTACATCTCATACTGCTGGAGCATCTGTCTGCTGACCACACTGCCATGGTACACAATGACGTTGAGGTGCGTCCAGGTTCTGAACTCTCTTTCCCAGTTAGTGATGGTAGAGAGAGGGGCGATGATGAGGAACGGCCCCTTGATCCCTGTGCGATAGATCTCTTCTAGAAAAGTGATGGACTGGATGGTCTTTCCCAGACCCATCTCATCCGCCAGAATACAGTTACGCCTGCAAATCAAGCCGTACTTGAGCATCTTTTCGAAATTTTTGCTTTATGATAGTTCACCCAAAAATGAAAACCAACTCACTAATAAATCATGCTCAAGTGATGAGGACAAAAGAAGATATTTTGAAGAATGTTGGAAACTGGTAGCCACTGACATCCATAGTATAATACTATGGTAGTCAATGGCTACCGGTTTTGAAGAGTGCTCAAATGTCTTCTTTTGTGTTCATCAGAAAAAAAGAAACTCAAGCATGTTTGGAACAAGTGGAAGGTTAATTAATGATGACAGACGGCTAATTTTTGGGTGAAATCTTTGGCTATACTATTCCTACAGTTACGTTGATGAAAAAAAATGTAATAATATATATATATAAAATGACATGAAAATGCAAGAGCAAAAAGCACAATATTAAACAGAGGTCCAAAAGCAATCACTCTATACTAACAGCAAGCTTTAGCATGTCAAAAACAAGAACAGCAAAAAAGGCTGGTAATTCAGCTGGTACTTCAATTATCGGAACTCTTACATGACTTTCAAATTAGGTTTGTGAGTGGCTTCTGTCCAAAGCCATCAGACAGATGACTTGCTGGAATTTCAAGCATTTAAGTCATTCTGGAGTAAGTGCTGAAATCTGAATAGGACTTCCATAACACAGCTCTCTCGCTCACAGAGAAGGCCACAGTTATCGAATATATAGATAATAAGCAAATTGACACAAATTGTTTAACAGAAATGTGCAGACTTTAGGCCACGGATAAAAAGTACACCACACGTTTATGAGGAAGGTTACAGAGGGAGGATCCCTGAGCGATGACTTACCTGTTGTACCAGTTGAAGAGCAGCCAGTTGACCCCCTCCAGCTGGTAATCCCTGAGACAGTTTTCGTTACAATACTTTCGCGATTTCTCCAGCTTCTTCCAGTGACTTGCTGGAGGACGCTCCTGAGAAATAGACAAATGGAGCATTCAGTGCTAACCACCCACAATACAGCTGAACCAGTCTCTATTTGCTTCTAGATCAATTACACGCTTATATTTACACACACAAATTCATTCTTCAATCTTTTATACATAAATTATAGATGTGTATTATATATGCTTGTCAAGAGGGATTTAAAGACATAATATCATATAAAATAATATATGGGTCAGTATGATTTCTTATACTTTTTAAAACAGCAGCATTTGCATACTATTTTATTACAAATACATTAAAAACACGGTAAAATAGTATTATAACAAGGGCTGCATGATACTGGGAAAATATGCAATATTGTTAATGTGTGCTGCAATAACAATGTTTCTCTCTAAATATTTAACTTTAAAAAATGCAATTTTATTTTTGTAATAATTATACTATAATAAACAGGCAATATATATATTTTCTGAGCTAATAATAATAAACAATTTGACTTAAAATCACCACAAATGACTGAAAACCTTGGCAGAAATTCATATTGACTGTTGCATTTTCCTCTTTTTTTCTCCCAGCATTAGTATTTATTTTCAGCTCTAGGCTCACCTAACAGCACCTACTGAAGATGTGGGGATAAAGATAGAAAAGGTCCCATTTGATTGGTCAGATTTAGATAAACACCCTACTGTACACATGCAGGACACAAATGCTTGGCACATAAAATTAACTGAATTTATTGCACTTCTCTGCGATATGAATAGTGAATATACTATTATCAAGTTACGTGCAGCCCTAATTATAACACAAAATATATTAAAATGTAATTATTACTCCAGTTGTCTGTCACGTGATATAAATGTACAGTCAAAATTGTGCAAATTGATTGGGGAAATTGTGGATTTATGGTAAAAAGAATTTACTTGAAATATAAATAGCCTTTCTGGACAAAATTATCTCACCATTCTGTTGGTGTGTGGTTTTGCTGCCTGCAGCTTTTTGAACTCCTCAATCTTAGTCTGGTCTACATCTTCCATCAGCTCCCACGTGCTGTCCTCATATGGCAATGAGCACCATTTCACCAGGTAATACACCACCGGCTACACACACACACACACACACACACACACACACACACACACACATACACCCTCAACAAAATGCACTGCCCTCTTGAACAAAGAGAGAGCATGCTTTCAGGAACCACAGAGAGTGCAGACTGCACTCATTCACTTATAATTCACAAAGCAATTGCTACCTCTCCACTGTCCTTGTCTTCACAGTAGGACACCTCGAGAACTCGGTCCACTTCTACATAGTCAGGATTGAATGGGTCTTCCTCAATCTGTAACACAAGCATCATGAATATATACTCATCAATCAAGGGATCATACAAGTCTATAATAGAGATTAACACTAGGGCATTTTTGTTTTAAAACACGCAACATTTACTAGAGTTATGCTAGTAATCAACACTACTAGAGAGTTTACGACCCCTGAAAACTTTATAGAATGCTGCAGACCCTGTTTTAATCCAGACTACTAAAATGGAAACATGGTTGCACATTCATGTATCCTTCCCTGATTTGTCGAGTCCCTCTCATATGACCATTATGCTGAGTTTTGTCTAATTTTTATTAGGAACACTGAAGTCAAAACAAGGAATATCTTGTTTGTGTTTTTTAAATGCCACAATGTTTTGTTTTTATAGTGAGTTCACATAAAAATATCTAAACCATTACAGTTTTGAATGATGTCTTACTCTTATCTGCATGACCAAAAATCATCCACCATGCTGAGAAATTAAGATATTTTACATCAATACTTGAACACTTGTTTAGTTTTAATTAGGTGTTGTTTATAATTAATTCCATTATCAATTGTGTTGAGTCATTTATAACAAATGTTATCGTTTTAATTAAATAATTGTATATAGGCTATTATATCTAGAGAACTATAATTGAATAGCTATGCTTAGCTTCTGACATTTTCTTTCAGTCATGTATTGTGGATTGAGATCTTCTCTGAAATGCAGAAATGCCACTATGAACGATAATCGTATTCATTTTAAAATGCTGTCTTAAAACAAAAACACACTACTTGTAAAAGAAGCCTACGTCGAGATGAAAGTAAACCTTCAAGCATCATGCAACATTTTCTTAATGAGAACACAATATTTGCAAAAAGTAGCAAACAAACACAGACATTCTTACATCAGCAAAGAAGTGTGCTTTTTGGGCCTGTTTGATCTTGAAGCGCTTGATTTTCTGCTGGATCCTCTTGTCTTTTTCTAGCTGCTGCTCTGTTGCCCACTCACAGTGAAGATACGAACTACAACACACACATTTACATAATTACTTAATGCTTCTTATATATGCGCTAAATTATGCACGCTCATCAACACATGACTAAATTGCTCTCTAAGCTGCTGCTGGTTATTAGCGATATGAAAAAACAGCTTGGAAGCAAACAGAGAAAACTGTTGAAGCTGACAAAAGCAGTGCATAGTTGACTTACTAGTTTTTGTATTTCACAAAATACTCTTCAGTTTCTACCAAGACCCCAGGAGAAACCTGTAGAATGACGAATACAATATATTATTAAACACAAACACACATGCACACGCACACGCACACACACACACAATTAATGCAATTAATACATTTTAAGTCTGTGAATAACATTCACAGAATATTTCAGTCACTGCAAGTTTTTTTATTTTCTTCCTTTCTCATATGCTTTAATAATAGTTTAATGAATATATAGATCATGTCCTGAAAAAATCTGATCACAACACATTACATCTTGGGAAATATCTGGAGCAAATAGGGCCATGAATAATAATAATAATAATAATATAAAAGCTTACTAAAACAAAGAGACCACTGAACTCGTACCTCTTTTTTTACCACACGAGATGCCATGATTTTATCAACCACAGCAGCGTCTTCCTCAGTTGGATTCTCCTTCAAATAAAGGTAAAACATGCAGCTCAGAGTCTGAGTTTGGGGGAAAAATAATCTAATTGCCATTTTTCTGACTGATTTTCATTTTATTTGTAATTTAAATGTAATAAACAGCTCAATATTCTCAATAGCAAGCAGCACACACTTTAAAAAAAGAACACAACATGATTTAACTGTACATTTAAATGTTTATTAACTGCCTATGTAAATATAGTCTATATGCCGTGTGTCATTATATATTTTATATGCAATAAATCAGTGTGTTTTTTTTCACAAAATGACAGCTCTTAACATTCTCATGTGATAATAGTTTTGGAATATGATTTTAAGTATTAACAAAACAACAGGCAATCAACCATTTCATATAGTATATACGTATCTGTTCTATCACATTTATAACACAAATTTTATGATAATTATAACGTTTCAAATCATGATTACAATTTGATTTTGATCAGATATTAATTTCGCTTAATCGCACAGTTCTAATCGACTTACACACACAGGCTTCACTTCTACTAAACATGGACTACTGTATTAAAAATGAGAAAACTATTTGAAAAGTCTGTGATATATTATAAGAAATTAGTGTATGCTTATGACAGAGAACTGAGATTGTGTGTTCTCACCACAAACAGTTGCACTGCAGGCTTTTTATTGGAGCTGCTCTTCTTGGCTTTGACGATGACCTTCATTTCTTCATCAGATATTCGGGCCTCACCGTCATCCTCATATTTCTTCCTCTTGACCTTCCTGTTTGAACGCCGCTTCTGTAAACACAGTGAGTGTTGTTTTATGTTTATGCTTGGATTTTTTTTCTCAATGATCAGGCATTCATACACCACCACTCAAAAGTCTCTTCTGTTTACCAGAGCCGCATTTTTGTGGTTAAGAAATTATAATCAAATGGTATATATTTCTAAAATGTACATTTTTCAAACTGTTGATTGAATATGTTTTAAAATACATGTTTTTTTCTGGGATGGCAAAGCTGAATTTTCCTGATCCTTTACATATCTTTCATATGTTCTGATTTGCAGCTAAAAAAAACTTTTTATTATTATTATTATTATTATTATTATTATTATTATTATTATTATTACTACCATCATCAATATTAAGAACAGTAGATACATCTATTGTGATTCAGTCTCTAAAAATAATTATTCAAATAAATAAATAAATAAATAAATCATATTTTATTCAGTAACAGGAAAATATTCTTCTTGCGCATATGTAAATATGTCATTCAAGGTGATAAAGAGAAGAGGAGAACCCCTGCGCATGCACAATTTTATTTTTCACTCAGCAAATCACAGATGCTCATCAGGGGGCCTTAAATAAATTAGTACAGTGCGAGAGAGAGAGAGAGAGAGAGAGAGAGAGAGAGAGAGAGAGAGAGAGAGAGAGAGAGAGAGAGAGAGAGAGAGAGAGAGAGAGAGAGAGAGAGAGAGAGAGAGAGAGAGAGAGAGAGAGAGAGAGAGGGAGAGAGAGAGAGAGAGAGAGAGAGAGAGAGAGAGAGAGAGAGAGAGAGAGAGAGAGAGAGAGACAGAGAGAGAGAGAGAGAGAGAGAGAGAGAGAGAGAGAGAGAGAGAGAGAGAGAGAGAGAGAGTGGG
>CAIGQW010053631.1:7944176-7958855 GCA_903798125.1 Danio choprae
AGGGATTTTTTACAAGCAGCCCTACTGAATTGTTAATGCAGCCCTTTGTGGCATCTGATTCAATCTTCACAGCGGTCTACTACACCACAGTCCATGCAGCAAATCATCATGACCAATGATAGCAGTCAGGGGTTTTGTGCTTTAGGAAATAAAAGATGGCAAATAAGAAGATATTCAAGTGAGGGTTTAATTTTGAGCACAATGTTTTCATGAAATGAATCGATGATTGCTTTAAGCCAACTTTGGCCATCGGTCTATGTATCTTTTGTCCAGGAATGTCTGCATACACAGTCCATATGCACTCCAACAGAGTGGAATGTGTAAAAATAAAAATATTCTCAGTGGTAATCAAAATTTTGTGATATGATCCACTTTTAGGTTAGAAGTTTGTAATTATTTTGGACTTTATCTTGTATTTTAAAATAATTAATTCAAAGTGTATGTTTAAAAAAATGATATACTGTATATACACAAGCACAAACATTTATTTGAACAAAATGCTATACTGGAAAATATGAGTAGCAAAGGTTTTTGCCAAAATACATCAGTAGGAGAACATCAAACCTTTTAAAGTTATACGTATTTTTAATTGATTTAACGGACTCAAATTTTCCGTATATTACTTCCTATTTCAATTTTGTCTGTAAGGTTTAGACATCATAAAAGGCCATCACGCTGCCCCTTTGCCTTTCCTTAAAAAAACACAAAAATTCTATAACAACTTTAAATAAATAATAAAATAACTGAACAGTTTTCTGTGTAGCTTCCTTTTCAAACTTCCTGAGTAGCTTAAAAAGATTAATTTTATGGCCTTTTTTGGACAGTAGCAGGATGAGGCAGGAAGTGATGGGGAAAAAAAATTGGGAATCTCTCAAGCTGAGAATTGTACTCGCTTATTTATCTTATTTATCTATCATGAACATTGACCACTGGTTACCAAAAATATATTTTTTTTTATTAAAAAAAACAATATTCTGGTCTTACAGCAAAGATTACTTACTGTACTACTGTATTACTTACTTAGGCTTACTGTATGTTGCTACAGTCCCAGAATTTTGGACAAGACCATAGTCAATAATCCTCTATACTTGCCCACACCGCTGGATACCCTTTAACTTTCTGTGTTTCATTACGGTCATGATACTGCTAGTAACAACACAACACTCAAACCTTAATTAATACCACCCTTTAAAAGCAGAAGGGTAATAAAGCATAGTAGATTGTCAGTTTAAAGTAATGTTAGTTGACAACATTGTGTTCATAACAATTACACTGCAAAATAAGCTCAATAAAACCTTGCCAAACCAGACAGGTGACTCCGAGTACATCGCATGCAGATGGACACCACTTAGACTATTACCAATTCAATATGCAAACCTGTTCCTCATATTCTGGACTATAAAAAGCCAATGTCTGTAGCGGAGAAACTAAGCTAAACAAGAAAAGAAATCACCCAGTGAGGCGTTGAGTCTGAACATACACATGCCCTGTTTGTCTTGCCTTTACCGCTGAAGTATTTGGGTCAGTCAGACTGCTAATCCATTAAGCACGATGAACAAGTCACAAAAGAAATTCAACACACCGCTTTTACAAGCACAGTGGGAATGTTCGACATTTTCAGGCAAGCTTCGTAATCTCAGCAATGGACCCAATGAGAGCATGCAGTGTTCTAAATGCAAAGCAGCCTCTAGACCGAACCTTAGAGCTGGAAAAGCAATATGGTGGCACAAAGTTTGCAGAGGCCTTCACATAATGCGCATGACCTAGAAATCTCATGTCACATTCTTCCTTTCAGTCCTCTATTAATGCAGATCAGATGACATCATGATGTCATCAAGCTCTGCATGCCGTGAACCACTCAAATATGGCGCTGTGTGTGAGCACTTGTAAACTGCTTGTGTAAAGGAATTATTAATCACATTAAAAATAGGAGAACAGCAGATAGGGGTTTACTGCATGTTTGCTCTTTTTGCCAACAGGGGGTTTCATATCTTTTTTTATGTTTGGCCAAAAAATATTGACCATTATTTATAGTGACCATTACGCACAATTATTTTTTATCAAATTAAGCTTTATAATTTTACACTTATTTATTTTTTATTATAATTGTTTTTCATCTTAGGTAGTATATATATATATATGCATTTTTACATACATGGCTTTCTTGAGTCTTCTTAAGCAAGACTTAATAGGGGGACCACTTGGCATTTTATTTAATGCTAACATTTCTACAAAAATCAAACTCAAACCTCTACTCACATCAATTTCATTGTGTTAGTGGACAAAAGCCATCAGAAAATGACTTAAAATGGACCCTTTATTATTCTTTATGACTTCAGCATCTCTAGGGAGAAATGCTAGTACAGCATTTCTTATAACTGCAAACAGTATAGGCATTTTAAAAGGGGTCCTATAGGTTCGAGAAAAGTTTGCTAGAGGGTTCTGTAACTAGTTAAATATGTTGTTTAAAAAACATACACACACACACTCTATACATGCTCTGAGTGCTGTTCTGCTGTAGGTCCAAAGACTTACTCTGTTTTTAAGAACTCTGCTGAGGGCAGAATCATCATGACATTAAAATAAAGCATATAAAGGTTTAAAGAAATGCTGACATTTTTGCGAGATTGAAATGTTTTTCGAACTGAGTTACAGTTTTATAGAATATCTTTGCAGAGCTAGAATCTTACATCAGAAACCGTTTCTGGGTTGCACTCAAGAAAACCTGACAAGAAATGCTGGATATGCACATAAACCTTCAACATTTGTATACACGTTTATGTTAGCTAAAGGTGGATTTTCTGCTCATGTGAAAGTAGAAGAAGCGCACATATGTGTGAAAGAAACAACTAAAATGCCAATGGCAATCTTTTCACACTTTCTCACAACATCTAAAAAGGACTGAACATTTTATCATGTCCTTAGTCCAGAGAAGCTTTGTAATCGGTTTTGTGATTTGGGGCCCAGATATCCCACAAATGAGAAATTGGACAGTACGAATGACAAGTTTGATTTTGTAGGCTTCTGAAATATTTTAACACCCTTTAAATTCATCCTTTGATGTGGGAAACAATAAAGTTACTTGTATAGGACTATGTACACATGCAAGTAGTTTCACTTTCCCCTTTCCTTCCCTCAACACCAGCAGAGGTTGGTGCTATTACCACCACTGCGGTAAAAACTTTGCCATTCACTCTTGACTCTATTCAAATATTGTACAGCCTCACCTTCTCTATGACTTAATTAAACCACAACATCACGCTAGCAGCAATTGAATTTCAACCCTAAATTTAAAGCTCTCTGATGATGGAGCGCTGCCCCTTTAAGAAAGCTTGTCGCTCATCTGGTTTAGGCACAAAAACACATCAAGACTACATCTGTAAGCAGTAAAACCTTTTAAACTTGCAGTGATTAGCTGCATGGCTAACAATATGCCTGTGAAGTTACATAGATGGTCTTGGATGAATTGAAAAAGTCATCACAGAGGATGGAAGAAACATCTGTAAAACCTCTTCCCTCTGCTTTATGCAAACAAACAAAAATTCAATGTCATTCATCCTTCAGCTAGAGAATGCCTTACCCAATTTGAGCCTTTTGTTTGGGCTTGGATGACTTCACGATCCGGGCCTTCTTGGAACTCTTATCCTTGCTTTTGGACTTGGAGGAACCTGCCTTGTGACTGCGATGCTGCGACGACGATGATGGGAAGCTGTCAGGACTCATGACGCGAGGAATATTTTTCTCTCCCCTCTCTCGTGCTTTGGCGATGGCCTCAGAGATGATTCGATTGGCCTTCTGTTGTTTATCATCCGAAAGGGGCGACTCCATCTGCTGCTGTTGCTGCTGTTGCTGCTGCTGCTGCTGCTGCTGCTGCTTTTGCTTCTGCAGCCGCTTTTCTGACATGTACGATGACGATGAAGAGGAAGAAGAGGAGCTACTCTTCAATGTTGGGCTGTGTACCCGCGGTTGGCTGCTGGGACCATTAGTGTTCTTAGGAGGCTGTTAGAAAAGAGAGAAAAAAATACATTAATTCACCCAAACACGACAATAATGCACTCCTTAGGACAGGCTTCATTTAATAGTTGTGTAGGCAGGACAGTACAGGAAGCCAGTAGATGGGTTTCTATTTCAGGATTCTGTAATTCCATATGCTAAACCCATGATGAACAATACACTATTTAAGATACCATGACGCCATGTGGACTAGTCTGGCAGTCAATATAAGCATGCTATTGCACATGAAACAGGATGATGAGCTGAATTCAACAGCCTCAAATATTACTCCTCTAGTCATGACCTAGAAAACTTGGACTCATGCGGATGTAAATACTTTAATAGGTTTCTTATTAAGAGGACAAAGTCAGTACAGTGGAACTGTAACATACGATTAAAGGTTATGCAGGCGATTTAAGATGTTTTGCTAACTTCCAATATGACTCTTATTTCAAGCAAACTCTTTGCAAATCCCAAAACTCCAAAGAAATGGCAGCAAACCTCATTCACAGAAGTCATTCACAGGATGGGCATGAAATTAACAGATGCCACCAGCCAAATGCTGGTAGTTGGACCCACACAGCGTATAAATTTATTTATACAGTGGTTCATTTATAATGTGCATTTGTAAAGGCAAAGTCTTGTAAGCTATTCTCGTCCGATATGAAAAACATTTAGCATTTTGTTGATGACATAAACCTAAACTTTGAAAAAAATGTTAATGGAAAATGAAACATAAAGGAACAGGATACAAATCCCACCTTAGTAATACAGACTATTGAAAAAAGGGACTTGGTTCTGTCCATCAGTTGTTTGCAGGAACAATTAACGTGAGCTTTCTGCCAGTTACAATAAAGGGAACTAATATGTAAAATTTAATAGGGGTCCGGCATTCATCATCAGGTGTCTGTTGTTTCACAAAAACATCTAGATATGATAATGTGATTCAAATTCAGAGCTTAGAGAAAATCTAACATACAACCCCAAATCAGAAAAAAGTTGGGACAGTATGGAAAACGCAAATAAAAAAAGAAAGTAGTGATTTCCAAATTTACTTTGACTTGTATTTTATTGCAGACAATATGAAAACAAAATATTTCATGTTTTGTTTGGTCAACTTCATTTAAGTTGTAAATAGACATCCTCTCCTGTCATTCATACCTGCAACAAATTCCAAAAAAAGTTGGGACAGGAGCAATTTAGGGCTAGTAACCAGGTAAATTGGTTAAATAATGATGTGATTTGAAACAGGTGATTGCAATTATGATTTGGTACAAAAGCAGCATTCAAGAAAGCTCTAGACCATTAGGAGCAAAGATGGGCAGAGGATTGACAGTTTGGCAACAAATACGTAAAAAAGATTATTGAAATGTTTAAAAACAATGATCCTCAAAGAAAGATAGGAAAACATTTGCATATTTCACCTTCAACAGTGCAAAACATCATTAAAGGATTCAAAAAATCTGGAGGAATTTCAGTGTGTAAAGAACAAGGGCACAAGCCTAAGCTGAACTACCAAGATCTCCAATCCCTCAGGCAGCACTGCATCAAGAATTGTTATTCAACTATAAGTGATATCCCCACATGGGCTGAGGACTACTTTGGCAAACCTTTGTCAAGTACCACAATACATAGTTTTATCCACAAATGCCAGTTAAAACTGTACTGTGCCAAAAGGAAGCCCTATGTTAACAGTGTCCAGTGCCATCTGCTTTTCTGGGCTCGGAGGCATCTGGGATGGACCATCACATGGTGGAAACATGACTGTTACCATGAGGTGACATGACCAGAATGTTACCAGCAACAAGTCCAAAAACCAGGATCTGTCATGGTATGGGGTTTTGTCAGTGCCCTTGGCAAAGATAACTTATGTGATGGCACCATTAGTGCTGCTGAAAAGTACATAGAGATTTTGTAGCACAATATGCTGCCTTCTTTTCCAGGGACGTCCATGCATATTTCAACAAGACAATGCAAAACCACATTCTGCACACAATTACAATTACAATATACAATTACACCTGAAACACTTCATCACTAGGTGTCTTCAAACCCTAAACGTCTTTTAAGTGTTGTGAAAAGGAATGGCAACATTACAAAGTGGTAAATGTTTTAGTGTTTCAACTTTTTTTGAAATGTGTTGCAAGAACCAAAATTCTAATATGTGTTTGTTTATTTAGAAAAAAAAATACAATAAATTACACGAGGAACACATTAAATAATGTTTGTTCTAATGTCTGCAATGAAATACAAGTCAAAGTAAATTTAGAAATCACTTTTCTTTTTTATTTGTGTTTTCCATACTGTCCCAACTTTTTCTGATTTTGGGTGCAAATGAGTAAAATGAGTGCACATTTTTATTTCATGCTGACTAGGGGTATAATGATATTCAATCCAAACCGAAAATAACGTAATACGCACCTGACAGTACAAACCACAATACTCTCGAAATGAACCAAGGTACCCCCCTCTGCCCATTAGTTTACCCAGATAACTGAATGTGCTAAACAGAAACCTGTGAAACCACTGTATAAAGTTAATAAAGTTTTTAAGTTTAATTATTGCTTTTATTAAGTCAAAAGTGAATCTAGTGTTCCATAACATTGCTGGTGCCACAGCACAAGCCCCGCCCCTTAAGCAAACTGAACCCAACCAAACTGTACCGTGGGCCCAATACCATGAACCATGTTGCATTGGTGTATGTATTACAACCCTAATGTTTACTATAATTCCAAAAAATATATAAAAAATTAAATATATGGGCCAAGAATAGTGTTAGCGAACTAAGGACTACCTTTCAGGTTTATTTAAATAGATCTTTGTATTATTTAAAAAAATTTCACATACAAAAGTTATTTTATATTTCATAGAAATGTGTGGGGATTGGGGTGGCAGAGAATTTTCTAGTTTAGCAATGGCAGGTCTGACTCCCCTGGATTCTTTTTTGCAGAGCTCTTACAGAAACAGGTGCGATTTCTCACAACACTCCTGTCAGATAGTAAAGGCACTTGATGTGCTTACAACTCAAATTCGGTTCAAGAGTTTGGGGCTCTTCTTTACCCAGCTCAATACTGGTTGGGAATTTAATAAGCACACGGGTTATTTCATGACCTCGCCAGCAGACTAAAAGCAAGAGGAGGTCCAAGATAAAAATCCTTGGGGATCCCATCTGATTGTAACTGAAGCAGTGCAGCATGGTAAGCCTGAGTCCACCCACACATACTGGATGACAACATGGGAAATCCTCCATCTTTGAACTGCTGCATCATCAATGTTCCTAATGCCTGGGTTTCATAATATTCACTGCTCTGCGATCATTTGGCCAACCAGCTATAGGGAAAGATAAAGGATATATTTGGTCGAACGCACAGGCAAATGCAGTACACCACTGGGGCAGGCACACACACACATACACATTCATAATTTTCAACCAGTGTATGCCTCAAAACATTACAGATATAATATGATATAGAGACGTTAATAAGTCACAGTTCATCAGAACAACATCACATGATGATCAAAGGTCACAAGTCAAAATCTTTAACCTGAGAGCCAGTCTATTCACATTATTCACCCCTCACCCCATGAAATAATAAGACCACCATGTATAATTCACAGCATGATCATATAGCAGGCTGAGACATGCCAACTTTTATTATTCATGCCCATTTTGCTGACATGCAGTCTCCCTTTTATCACCCATTTCTTACTCTCTTTCTCACTTGCAAAGCAGAGAAAATGAGTTTGGGCTCCATAAAGCAGGAGAAAAAGATCTTATCTTTTACTTTATTAGTTTTTACTTTGCACACTCTCTCTTTATAAACATGACACATGGCCGAAGCAATGCTACAGTCATGCCAATAAAGCTTTGTTGTTTACGCTTGGAAAAAAAAAGACCAACATAAAATCGGATCAGCCAGTCTGCGTTTTTCTGACAGCCAAATAAAGGGAATTATCTGGAAAGAGTGAAACAAAAGAAAAGAGCGTGGGGGAGGGTTATAAACACTAACTCATTTGGTGGTTAAACATTAGCCGAACAGCCAAGCGAGAGGGATTGAGCTCTCCCGAAATATTCACACTAATCTATTGGAGGCATGAAGGGGTAAATCAGCAGGAATGGAGACAAGGAGGAAAGCTATAGGGGGAAGGCGGGAGAGCGTATGTGAGAAAATGAGTAATAGAGAGAATATGACGTGAGTGAGAAAAAAAGAGCGAGGGGAAAATGCAGCAAGCCGTGAGCAATGCAGCTATGTAACACATCTATAAATAACTGAAATTACAGGCTGCCAACACCGCAGCGATTTCATTCTCCCTCTCCTCACTCAAGTCATGAATGTCTTTGTGTTTAATGAAACTATACTGAAACAGAGACATGCATGCGGTGCTGCCACACAATGCCTGATGTGCACAGGTGGCACATCCCAAGGCGCCTCGGTGAAAGGAGATGAGAAACAAAACAGGAAGAAGAGCAGACATAGCGGAAAAAGCTAGCTAACACTGCATTCCTCGTTAGCATGCAAGCTAGAGAATAAGAAATGGAGAGAAGTGGTTAGCACAAGATGGCGGCAATTGTGTAGCCTGCCGCATGAGCCTGTAGCTGTTCAGTTCCTGCCGGCCCCCTCCCCCACCCTTCCCTCCTCCTCCTCCTCCTCCTCCTCCACCTCTCTCCACCCCCCAAACACACACACACACGCGTGCGCGCATTCACTCACTCACTCACCCGTCCTCTCGGCCTCTTCACCGTAGACATGTTTTTTCTTTTCTTCTTTTCCCCCTCTTCTCTCTCTCCAACCGCCAACAAAAGCCTTGCCCTTTCGCCGTTTTTTTTCTCTCTCTCTCTTGCACACTCCCTCCTCCCTTCTCTCTCTCGCTCTCTCTCTCTCTCTCTCTTGCTCGATCACTTTCCCTCTCTCCCTCCCTCCCCCGGCAGGTCCGTGGCTGAAGAAGCCCTGTTCACCTCCTCCTCCTCCCCTGGCCAGGCTGCATGGAGCCGCACTTCACGGAAAACGAGGGAATGAGGAAGAGACGGATAAAGCAGCCACGCTGGTCCAGGATTCTCTCATTCTGCTGCGCTCAGCTGGGCTCAGTCTATTCTTTTCCCTCCCTCTCTCCCTCTCTCTTTCCCATCGATTCTCTCCGACCAAGCAACCGTCCGTCCGTCCGAGCACAACTACACTCGATCTCTCCCGGCCGTCGTTTTCTTGTCCACACTCTCCTGTAGACACACGCACACTCACAGACCGACAAGACTTCTCGTTCCTCTTCCTCCTTTCAGATCCCAGGCGAAGGTAGGATTGCTAACACAAAAGGTTTTTTGTACTGGCTCAGTTGGACGCTCTGTAGCTTGTTTTCCTTATTTCCACTTGTTTTTTTTCCCCTCGTTCCCCTCCCCACTCTCAGGCTGGGCTGTATGCGGCGAGCAGGAGACACATACGAAGCAGCAAGAAATGAAAGCACAAAGCAGCAAAACGCATCAGCATGAATATTAGAGATGTCGTTAAAATCCGGACTCGTTTTTCTCTCTCTCTCTCTTGCTCACTCACTCTCTCACTCTCTCTCTCTTTAGCTCATTGTGAAACAGGAGGTCCAGCAGAGGGTGCTAGTTGTTATTACATTAACTTTCAGAACTTAACCCCAAAAATACTGAATTTCTCTACTTGCTGATTCCAACCTGGCACCAAATGAACAGTGTTCGAGCAAGTGTTCGAGGAAATGAATACACCTGGGAATCTTTTCAACAGATAATCTGTGTCAAAACAGATCAATCAAGTAAAATAAATCACAATTACAAACACATGCAGACACGAGTGGGAGCAGGTGGTATAAGTACATGTGCTGTTAGATCGATTCACAGGATGTGACAATAGAGACTCAAAGGGAAATGAGGTCATGCCCTCTCTTTCCCAAAGCGTGACACTGGTCGTGTGCAACTGTGCTCGTGCAGTGCAAAAACTTGTGACCACAGATACATTCACAACAAAAATTAAAGCAAGAGTAGAGCAGCAATAAAAAATAAACTTGAAATGAGGGAAAAGCAATATAGCAGGTATGTAACCACATGGACTTTATCAGCTATCTGAAATCACACAGAAAAGTGGGTCAGCTTTGGGTAAGAATCTTACAGAGTAGTACACAGATTAGCTGTGACTATAGACCGAGCCTTGAGACTGAAGTAAGCTCAACTTCTACAAGGTCAAATTAATGCAAGACTGAACAAGAGTCCTGAAAGTCATCTAAAATCAATCCTTTTCACTAGGTGGCACATAGTGTGCAAGTGTGCTTTTCATTTCTGTCCGTATACTGGGCACAATAAAATGTTTTGCACACTAGAAAACAGGCTTTGTGTGACAGTGAGATAACAAAACTGACAGAGAGAGAGAGAGAGAGAGAGAGAGAGAGAGAGAGAGAGAGAGAGATAACAAGGCCTTGAAGTTTGGACTGCTGGAAATACAGATTAAGAATATAAATAACATGCCTATGAAAATGTAGGAATTAAACTGGAAACATACATAAAAATGTTGTTTAAAATGTTTCGTTAAACTAGTGCCTATTCAATGCTTCAGTCTTATTTTATTTTTATATTTTTCTGAGCAATTTGTACTTACCAACATTCATTCAAAAGAGTAGATAAGGAACATATAAGTGAGAAAAAAGTGAATAAAATAAACAGAGTGCTTACATTTACTGTAAGGTGGAAGAAAAGAACAATGCATGTGCTCTAGACTGGATGCATGACACAAACTACCACCACATCATGGAAACCAAACAGTTAATATGTAAATAAGATGAAATAGCAGCACCAAGATATTGGGAGGAGCTCAGCTACACAGAAAGAGAGAGAGAGAGCTCTATTCCTTCAGTTCTCCGTCTACGCAATGTATTTACAAACCCGCCCACTTTCAGACCTCCTACATTAGGTGGATATTTTCAAGGATAAAAGTATGGGGAACGTTTAAGCCAACATGGAAGAAGAATCAATAAAATTCATGCAAAATGATTAATTTTAACAGTGTCATCTTGAAAATATTAACACATTTTGCTCTTTCCAACAAGGTAGGAGCTCTAGCATCACTGAATTTGCTTATTCCCTTTGTCTTAGTGCCTGCAACCATTCCAGATATCCAAGCAGTCACGTAAAGACTAAACTGTCACCATCTTATGAAGTGGCACATATGGAATCAATGCATGCAAAAGCTGCAATCAGCTCACCATATGTCTGTGCCTTTTATGTGTGTTTACTAAACATTTGTATAGTTCAGCTGCATCTCACATACAAAAAATAATAATAATAGTAATAACAATAAAAATAATGATATATATATTTTTAATATCAATATTGAAAACAGCTGTTTTCACAAAATTATTAGGCAGCATATCTTCACATTTTTCACCTTTAACTAGAACAGCATTCACTTTAAATATAAATCTTTTTTGTAGCCTTTAAATGCCTTTGCTCTCACCTTTTTCCTTGGTTTAAAGGGCTTTAATTGCAGACATTTTACAAGATGTAAAATAAGTCTTTTGTCTCTCCATACTAAAGCGGGGAAAATAAGTATCGAACATGTCACCATTTATCTCAGAAAAAAATATTTATAAAGGTTCCATTGACTTGAAATTTTCCCTGGATGTTGGTAACAACCAAAGAAATATATATATATATGTATATATATGTATGCAAAGAAAACAAATCTAATTAGTTTACACATTAAGTTATGCATAATAAAATGAAATGACACAGGGAAAAAGTATTGAACACATGAAGAAAGGGAGGTGTAGAAAGGCAGTGAAAGCCCAGACAGCAGCTGAAATCTCAGCTAAAATCAGTAGCTATTCAGCAAACCCTCTGCCCTTCATCATTGTCAATGAATGTTAGCTGCTTCATTCCAACATCTACATTACCAGGATGATGAAGATGAAACCAGGGTGGACATTTCAGCAAGACAATGATCCAAAACACAGCCAAGGAAACTCTCAAATGCTCTCAGAGAAAGAAAATCAAGCTGTAGAATGGCTCAGCCAATCACCTGACTTGAATCCAATATAAAATACAAATTAAAAATCAGATAGACGAGGCCCGCAGATTTTTGCACTCTGTTGAAGTCTGTGAAAAACTCACACCTGAGCAATACATGTGACTTCATTCTCCATATGCTAGCTCTCTGCAACTCTCACATGGTCGCCCACTGAAGCTAAGCAGGGCTGTACCCGGTCAGTACCTGGATGGGAGACCACATGGGAAAGCTAGGCTGCTGCCAGAAGTGGTGTTAGTGAGACCAGCAGGGAGCCCTCAACCTGTGGGTCTTAACGTAGTGACAAGTTATAGTGAAGGGGACTCTATACTGTTTAGTGAGCGCCGTCTTTCGGGTGAGTTATTAAACCGAGATCCTGACTGTCTGTGGTCATTAAAAATCCCAGGATGTCCTTTGAAAAAGAGTAGGGGTTTAACCCTGGCATCCTGGCCAAATTTGCCCACTGGCCTCTGTCCATCATGGCCTCCTAACCATCCCCATAACATAATTGGCTTCATCACTCTGTCTCCTCTTCAATCAGCTGGAGTGTGGTGTATGGTCTGGTGCAATATGGCTGCCATCGTGTCATCCAGGTGGATGCTACACATTGGTAGTGGATGAGAAGATTCCCCTTAAAAATGTGAGCGCTTTGAGTGTCCAGAAAAGCGCTATATAAATGTAAGAAATTATTGTTATTATTAATCATCAAAAAAGCCTATTATATATAATCCATTGTTATTACATGTAACTAATTTTTCAGATTTTTTTTTTTTTTTTTTTTTTTTTTATGTTTGTATTGTTTGGGTTTTTACCAAAATCTGGTTCAATTCCATGTCAACAGCTCATTTAGAAATATTATTCCCAGGAAAAAACATTACGTGTGGCGACCCCAGATTAATAAAGGGACTAAGCCGAAAAGAAAATGAATGAATAAAAACATGACGTGTTCAATACTTATTTTCCCCACTGTATGTCTATGAAGCTTCAGGTCAAAATACCCATCAGATTATTTATTATACCCTGTTGAAAATGTCGATTTTGGGGTCAGAGGGAATTGTACGTTTTGGCACCTGTGCCTTTAAATGAAAATGAGCTGGTTCCCCCTGCCCACTCAAAGTAGCTTCTTCCCAGCCACTCTCGGAACATTTCACTCAAGAGAAGGATAACTAGTGTAAGATGTCAGAATAAACACAGCAAGAATAACACACAGCAACTAAATGAAACGATGACTAGATGAAACAGAAACCCATAGTCACAAATACCACAGTACGATAAATGAGCCACACACAAATGTTACAATGATAAATGAGCCACACACAAATACTACAATGTTACAATGTTCGATGTGCGCACACACACACACACACAAACACACACATGCGCACAGAGCTGCCATCTACTTGCAGAAAATGTGACAGGATGCCCACCAAATGGGTCAACATGCTGCTGTATAGAGATCCATTATAGCTACATTAATGTACAAAATAAACCTATAACTAATGGGATTCTGTTGTGTGATTGAAGCGTCCTCGTTTAAAGTTGTGTACATTAAAAAATACAAACTGTACCACTTACTGCTTTTTGAAGTGGATCACAGAGAGTTGGAACAGATCTTTTAATCCCAGTTTCTTCGCAAATCCTGTCTTGTGGACATATTTATACACATTAATACTGACATAAGGTAATAAGTGACTGTCAATCAATATTGGTCAGCAGAGAAAACTGTATTGCTACGTCACAGTGCAGTAGGCCTCAAAATTGCTGGGATTTAGATCCTATTTTAACATCAGTAAAAAGACTTGATGTGTTTATGTCACTCTGATATTACTGCGGACACAGATATTTCTGTCCAAACAGATTCCAAAAGTTGATTTTGCATGATAGGTGCCCTTTAAGGCATCTTTGTTTAATAACAGTGGTGTACATTGACGAGACCTTTATTGTAAAGCAATAAATAATCAACAGAATGTCACAGGTTTGAGTGTGATGGGAACTTTTAAACTGGGTCAATAAGAAACCACTCAGAACACCTACAAACCCCGATGACAAAAAGCTAAAAAAAAAATAAAAAATGAACACCGTGGTATCTACATGGGCATCAACCCCAGCATCATGAGGGTAATTTTATGTCGGCTAAAGAAAAAAGCTAAACAATCAGTTATCTTATGCTGTCAATAATGAACTTCCCTACATTTACAAGTTCCTTAACAACAACAGATTCTAATTTCTTAACCATATCCTTAAAATCACTATATTAAAGTCTTCTCACTTTCATTTAGAGCTCTTATAACAGTCTAGTGCTGTAATGATATCCCTGCCCACCATCGAAAATGTGCGTCCTGCTTAGGTGAAAATGAATTACACTGTCAGGACCAGAGAGAGAGTTTAGAGTCCATAATTAGGACTAGACCTGCAGCCTAATGTGGAGTACAGCGGATAGAGCTGGAGGGATGGTGGGAGAGAGAGACAGGATTAATGAGGGAAGGCCTGATGTGTTGCATTGGTTTCCTGAACCCATTAAACACGACAGCTATTAATGACCTATACTGAACACACCACAAACCCTCTAAAACACACACACACACACACACACACACACACACACACACACACACACACACACACACACACACACACACACACACACACACACACACACACACACACACACAGACCC
>CAIGQW010053631.1:7983855-8013633 GCA_903798125.1 Danio choprae
GTTTCCCCCACAAGTCCAAAGACATGCGGTATAGGTGAATTGGGTAGACTAAATTGTCCGTAGTGTACGAGTGTGAATGGGTGTGTATGGATGTTTCCCAGAGATGGGTTGCAGCTGGAAGGGCATCCGCTGTAAAAACATATGCCGGATAAGTTGGTGGTTCATTCCGCTGTGGCGACCCCAGATTAATAAAGGGACTAAGCTGAAATGAAAATGAATGAATATATATATATATATATATATATATATATATATACACACACACACACACACACACACACAAGGTATCATCACATAAAATTGCACACCACCATCTCATTGAATCAAATATAAGTTGAATAATATTAACATCTAGTAATAATATATTAGTTCAGCAAATTTGTTGTTTGTTAAATGCTATTTTAAACTATATTCCCAAGCTCTCAAAGCAGTCAAAAGTGCCTCTAACTGAAGAATATACAAACAACCAGCTTATCATTGTATTACCACAGTACTAAGAACGTAAAATTATGCAATATTATCCTCCAACAGTCAAGCCTGTTATCCTGCCTCTGTATATTCACAGATCACCTTGTGTTATACTGAAGAAATCACTGTACGTTACCGTCCAGAACATCACCTGAACCGCGGGTTTCAGCCTCGCCAACGCAGCAAACCGAACTTTAAACGCTTGTCCTCTCCATGTTTAATCAAGAAAGCAAAGGAACACGATAATCCATGAAGTGCCAACTGTTATTTTCCTGTTACGCGCGTGCGGAGAGAGCAATCCGGTCTACTTTCTGAAGTGAGCTCGGTCGCTGTTAGTTCAGAACCACCGTTTGCTGACAACACAGTGCTGCCCATGTCGAACCTTTCACGTGGAGCGCAAATCGTGACAGTTTGTCTACCTGAGCTCAGGTGCAACGAGTGTTTCATCCAGGCTGGGATTCCCTTCAGGCGGCTGAACGTCACGGTCTCACTCTCTCTCTCCCACTCTCTCTCTCTCTCTCTCTCTCTCTCATCAGGACTGACAGCCACCTGAGTTTCAGCACTGTCGCACTCTATAACCATCTACATTATATTTAACCTAGGAGAGGAAACAAATGAACGAACTTACCCAAGTGAAGCCAAATTGTTCGGTGACTGCGCGACCATTAACAGAGGAATAAAATAGCGAAGTTTTGGCGTAGTTAATATCGCGGCTGGGCGACCTCAGCGGTTCCAGCGCTGCTGACGTAGGATGATGATAAAACGTACATTTGCATATATGTAAAGTCTTCTGGGATTGGTCGACGTTGAAAACGTTTGTTAGAAATACCTGGGAAGCCCGTTTTAGTTCTCAAGTTAACTTTTAGCAAATATTAACAGCATATACTTGTAATTTTACTATTAATGAGTAACATTATTGTACTGTGAGCAAAAAATTAAGTTATAACGCAGATCAAACAAGATGGCCGTGCCGGGACGTCAGCCTATAAGAGAGGGTTTTACATTGCTTGTGAATCAGCCTATGGTAGTGGAAGCGGTGGGAGGAGAGAAGTGGAAAAAAGTTGATGTCGGTGCCTCTGATATTTGACCACCTCTGCTGGATCTTTTGGGAACTGCATCTTGTAAACACTGACATGTCAAATACAGCAGCAGCTGGAGAGTATCAAACAGTTTTCAGTTAACGTTACCAAAATTATTTTTACCCAGCACCTATTCATACCCTTATTCTCACTGCATAATATTAAAGTACCTTAAATGTTTTTAAACCTTAATAGCTTACAACTGTTCACTTTATTTACACATAAAATAAATATTTTTGCCACATTTAATAGAGCACATTAAAACATTTTTTTTTATTTGCTTAACTTACCAGCGTTTGCTTTTCACATCAAGTATACATCTGTATGCCACACATAAAACAAAGTGCATAATATTAAAAATCATTTTAAAAACTTTGTCTTACCAGAGTTCACTTTTCACAGGAAGTATATGTAGGCCACACCCATCACTTGCAAATTAAGTATTGTTTTTTTTTTTTTACCTAAAAGCAGCACAAATAACATAGGAAACATGTGTGACTGACTGACTGACTGACTGACTGACACACATGCACACACACACACACATTTAAAATATCTTACACAGAATTTATACTGCCAGCAAACACCATTTCAGACCAGTTTCACCGTTTATGCTTTTATTTGCTTTTAACAGATTTAAAAAATAATACATTACTTATACAGCTGGGCTCAAATCAGTATTCTTACTTACACTGCCCAAAATAAACATTAAAAAGAAAAAAGGAGGGGGGGGGGGGGTATTGTAAAAAAGCAAAAAATGTCTAAAATTTAAATCATAGATTTCTAGATAAATAAATGAGATGTATGGACTCGGCTATAGAGGCCATTGATTTAATTGAACTGCTCCACTATTTACACATCAAACCCATTTAGATCAAACCAATAGGACACAATAAAAGGGAATTACATTACTAAACAATGAAGATTAACTTAGTGTCTTAATCAATAGTATATGCCTTGCTCTGTATTTTACATTAAAAACAATTTCATACACGGGTTACAAAAAACAAAACCCAAAGCTTTAAAGATGCAAAATCAAGGTGTCCTGTCCCAGTTTATGATTGTTTGTTTGAAATTACACTAATCAAGATTGTAGAGAAAGAAAAACTAAATGGAAAACGTATTAAATCTGTAAAACAATTAGTTAGAAAACCAAATTGATCATTTAGAAGAGCATGACCTACACACAGGAGTGAGGTGGTTTGTTGTGCCTGAAAACATCAAAATGTGCAATTAACAGTACTTTCTAGAACCATCTTCTGTGCGTTCAAGCATCAGCATTGAAATGAACGAGTGGGGGGTCTTCTGGGCTATACCAGGAACAGGTCTATGGTTCTTAAGCCATTATAGTAGTTTAAAAATGTTTTTATTTCCTTTAAAGCTGAGCGAGAGTTTTGCGAATGAAGATGAAGTTCATAGAACTGCATCAGACTTTCGATATATGTGTGGTTCGGTGCAGCCACAGTAGCATAGCGCCCCTCTGGTGGACAGACGGAAGCACTGAAATTTCACGTCTGAAGGGGGTTGTCCTCTTTGCTGAAAGGCTGAGTGGAGCCAGGCTTCACCCAGGAAAGTCCAGACACCGGAAGGCCTTTGTTATAATCCTCTGGCCGCCGCTACAACAACAATAACATGAGAAGGCCATCGGTCAGAAGCACAAAGGGTGTTATTAATATTTTCACAATCATTATCCTTTTAGCCAACCCACAATTATGAAGAGTAGAAGAACTGGAAACAGGAAAGAAAACAGTGTTCCACACACAAGCTCATGCTTTTAAAAAAGGCATGCATCAGATACCAGGAAGAAGCCAGTTTTTACTTGGTTGTGGGGAGCAGTCAGGGGAGCGTCACACACTCACTTTATGTGCAAACATCTTCTCTTTTGCCTCTTCATGCACCGCTGGATTCCACGGGGAGAAGCTGCAGAGAGAAAACATATCAGATGCAGGAAAACAAATGAACCAAAGTCCAGTCTGATGACTCAATGCTGAACTTTTAACCCCACCGAAAGATACATACTGGTTTCATTTTCAAGAATAAATCTGTAATCATCAGGCTGCATTTACACTGTAAAGCTTAATTCAAACATCCAATCCAGCCTCGTCTGGACTGTTTTCTCATTCTACATAGGGAAATCGAAAGATGAAATGCACACAGACAAAGCAGCATAGTACTATAGCATTTAGTACTTGTCACTCACCATGAAAGGATTCGCTCATGCAAATATGTCTGATAATCTAACAAATATTTGAGAAATTCAGCAAAATAACAGCCAGTTTCTTTGTTTCATCTTGACTTCAATCTTTTGCTTGGTTTCGTCAGTTCAGTTTTAGTTCTCGCGCTCAGATTCATTGTGGGGGGGGGGGGGGGGGGAAATAAATAAATAAATTGTGGGTATGCAATAGTTTAAAATTAAAGAAAGAAACTTTGATAAAGAGACATACGTACATTTGATGTATGTGCAGACAGACATAGATGGACACACACACACAGACTTCAGTGTTCTGAAGATGTTTAGTAATAGAGTTTTCATGTTGGTTAGATCCACCCTTTAAAATTTCTTTTATATGTAGCATAAGATTCAAATAAAGCGTTCACTTCAAAATAAGGTAAAATAATGCGTCATTAAAAAAATTTGTCTATTTGGGTAAATGTATCTACCCAAAGATTATAGAGATAGAAACATGGTTCACTGTCATTACTATGAATGGGGAAAAGTGCAATGCCCATTGCTCAGTCCCACCTTCTAATCAGTTTTCATCTTTCTACCTCACTTTGTGGTTACATGATGTTTTAGACATCAGATATCGGAAATGCACCCTATTATGGGTTTTTGAAAATCACCTTCCATGGAGTGTGCAACATGGCTCTAAGTGAATGATAACATACAGCTGAGGTTTAAATCTGAAAGTTTGCATTGGGCTCACACATATACTGAATGGATGAAGCACTGTTGATAAACCGTGGTGGGCGTTTCCTTTCGGTCGACTGCTGAACGCAGTCGACCAATAACAGATTGGGACATCGGACCAATTACCACCGATTAGCATCACACCAAGTGAGAGAGTTTGGAAAAAAATAAAATAAAACACTGAAAAAATAAATCATATGTGAGTCATTGGGATAATTAGGTAAAGATAAATGCATATTATAAAATGCATACAATAAAAGTGTTTTTTGATCTTGCATGCATATCAGCCTGTTGTTGGAGATGCCCAAAACCAAAATATGACCTTTTATAATGCATAACAGGCGCCCTTTAAAACCACATTGGGAAAAGGCTCAAAAATAATGCAAAAAATAAATAATTAAATAATAAAAATAATGGGCCCTCAAGGTGGCAAAGTGAGTAACACGTTCGCCTCACAGCAAGAAAGTCGCTGGTTCTAACCTCAGCTGGGTCAGTTGGCGTTTCTGTGTGGAGTTTGCATGTTCTCCCCATGTTGGCGTGGGTTTCCTCTGGGTGCTCCGGTTTCCCCCACAAGTCCAAAGACATGCGGTATAGGTGAATTGGGTAAGCTAAATTGTCCGTAGTGTATGAGTGTGAATGGGTGTGTATGGATGTTTCCCAGAGATGGGTTGCAGCTGGAAGGGCATCCGCTGCGTAAAACATATGCTGGATAAGTTGGCGGTTCGTTCCGCTGTGGCGACCCCAGATTAATAAAGGGACTAAGCCGAAATGAAAATGAATGAATGAATAATAAAAATAATAATAATAAAAATAATAATACAATACATACATACATACATGCATACATACAGAGTGTGGAACATGGTTTACATGTGCAGCAATACCAAACCTGAAACCAATTTCTTTTGTTTAAGAGTGCCAGTTTAAATGCAGCATCGGAAACCAAAACGATGCATCAAAATGTCAGTGAGCTGCACTTGCCTTATTGCATAAGGATCATCTATCTTGGGCTGATCAAACAGGTGACTATTGCATAGCTTGACACTGTCTACCACCTTGCTTTTGAAGAGCTGGATGTCTTTGTCATACCTGCACAGAAAACAGTGATATTATTAAGCAAAGGCAGCTGAGTGCAGAGTCCACAGGACTTTAAAACAAGCTCTTAACACTGGGAGGCACGGCTAAGAGGAAATGAACGTGGGGGGCAAGCTAAACGAGCTTTCATCTTCATGTGGGAAGCCACGTTTGAGGTTGGACTGCGGTTGTAAACACCATATGACTGCAGTTAAACAGGATGTCAAAAAATAAATAAATAAATAAAAAAATAAAAAAAAGCTACCAACACAGGTAATGCCCAAACACATTACAGAGATGCAGAGTGCGGCTGCTTTATTTCACTATGAAGCAAAAGCAACTTGAATCGCTGACACTTAGTGACTTTCACAAGTGTTAATGCTGGGAACAGTTTAAACTTCAGTGACTAAGAAATGACACAAAATCCATTACTCACAGCACAGCAGCCTCTGGGTTGAGTGGCTCCATAGTGTTGATCTTATAGAAGATTGTGCGGGCGTACATAAGCACCTGCCAGATATGATTGTGGTTTCGTCTGTAGATTTAGATAAATGTTTAAATGGAGATGAATAAATACAACACTTTCCCCAGTCACATATATGCAAACAATTACTGCATTAAAAATGAGACCCTTTAGATTGAAAATGGCTCAGGTAAGAATTTCTTTTTAACTGACCTCCATTTGGTGAAAGCTCTCCTCACATCAAGCTCACCAGAGACTGGGTCTACTAGTGGGTGGAAAACTGGAGTGTCGAAAACAACCCTCTGAAGGAACACACAGAAATACAAGAAAACTTAGAAGACTAATGGACATGGAAGTCAAGTCAAGGTTTTTTGGTATTCGTTGCTATTCATAATTAGGTAACCATTATTATACTCTGAATAATTTATTAATTTCTGTGGCTTTCCCAAACATGGAGAAATAGAAATAATGATACAACTAACTATGTGAAAGAAAAAAAAAATTCAAGTAAAATAAACAATTTGATGATGCCAGTAATGTTCTGTTCTAGACACACCCTAATGTCATCACATCAGCTACAAACATTAAGTATTTCAACATTCTATTTGGCCTCATTTCTTGCCAACAACGAGGTCTCATTATACTATGGGTAACTTAGAAAATCTATCTAGCCTGCAGAGGTGCAGATTCATTTTTTTAAGCTTATTTTCCATATTTATGCTCCCTTAACATTATGACAGTGTAAATGAATGATCAAAACAAAAATGTCAGGTTATGTTCAAAAACCTCAGTGTATAGTACTTACAGGACAGTCTCCATCCGGATAGTTATCAGGAATGTAGACGGTGAACTTAAACACACCGTCTTGGTACAAACCATGGCGAATGAAAATCACACCAAACCACACTGCAACAGAAATAATACACTGGATACTTGACAGAGCAAATGCAAATACATTTAACTTTTGACCTTGGTTTCTGAACACTGATAAAAATCGACATATTATCTATCTGACGATGGAAAACTCAATGACTAATGATGCATTCCATTCAAAAACAGATGTGAGAGATTTCACGCACTGTATGACTTGTGGATTGATGTTAATAAGATTGTGTAATAAGACTTAAAAAGGAACGTTTACCCAAAAAAGAAAGGTTGTCACCATACTCACCCACTTCAGTTGAACACAATAAGAGACGAAAAAGGAAGTCAACTCCTATTGAAATCAGTGGTTAACTTCAACTGTTTGGTTATCAACTATTACAATTTTCACAACATCATCCTGTGTGTTCAGCAGCAGAAAATAAAAGCTGCAAAAATGACTGTGTACTAGGTTGTGACGGTGATGCAATTTTCTCACCAGTTAACTTACGTGTGATAACACCAGTAATACTAGTATAACCAGGGGAGGGGTGCTTTTAGATGACTTATAACATCTTTGAGCCATTTTATTAGTTTCAAATTCAAATGAGTGACAATTGAGTTATACTTCTATTATCAAGGATTTTTTTTTAAACTGCTCAGCGGCTCATGTTGGTCTCCCTCTTCTGTGGCTCTGCTCTCCTGCCAAGGATGAGCTCTGCTTCCTCGGTCACCTTCTTGCTCTCATTAACATCTTCAGGCCTATGCTCACCGGGACAATTTTTATGTGCATTTTTTTACCATTTAACATAGGTCACCAAGGTAAGTGTGAGAAAATGCAGCAATTGGTATTGGTATCAGTGGCTGTGTGGAGGTGCTCAATGATATAGCAGAAGCGATATAGCAATGATATAGTAGAAGTGTACTTGCAAGGCAAAAACACAAACAGTATGTGCAAAAGTCTTAAATTAAAATACGCTGGTAAAGTTACTTTGGGGAAAAATAATAATAAAATACACTGAACACATACAAGCTATTAGGTTTTATTTAGATTTGAGCAAATATAAATGTGACACTGTAGTTTGTAACTATGGTGGTGTGAGCACCGACTGCACAAAACTCATCCAGAAAGCTGCAGCTGGTGGCGATTCAACTACTTCCTGCATCCCATCTGAAAGCCCTGTTATTCACTTTAATTAAATCCGACTCCTGTCCTAACCTGTGATCCAACATGTGCAGTTTTATATTGTAGTGTCTTTACTCTAACAGAACAAAATGATTTTATTACTATACAAATATCAAAATATCGGTGATGGTGGTGACGCAGTGGGCAAATGACAGAATCTGTGTTGCTGCACTGTCAACACTGACTAACGCACCAAGCCTAAGATGTAGGTTCATCATTAATCATGCACATCTCTAAGAATAAGTGTCCACAAGCTGATGCAGTTCCTGATGCAATTCCACAGAAGGTTCCAACAAGACGTTAATTAACTGCACATTCTGTTGCACTTTCACAAGCAGGAAGTTGAAAATTCTTTTGGAGTAGAATGGAATGCAGCAAAAGAACATTCAGTATAAAGAGCATCTGTGGCAGACAGAACAGAATGGAAGAGACATTCTTACTCAGTGCTGATCTGTACGAAGGCTGTACATAGATGCCAGGGAGCTTCTGCTTGATGACCAATGTGCTACAACAGAGACAGTCACATTCAACCATTTACATTTCAAAATATACACAGCATAAATATAAGAATTCACTTAAATGAACAAATTCCAATTGAATCTTTTGTAGTCATAACTTCACTTAAATTAGTCCCCAAAACTTACAAAAGCCAATGAATACAAACAGAGCAGTACTCACAACTCAGCAAGCAGCGAGTACTCCAGGTAGAATGGGCCGTATGAGGCATGTGTGCCATTGGCAGATTGTGTAGAGGAGGCTGGTGATGCAGCTTTAGTGATGGGGACGGCATTCTTCGGGATAGAGGGAAGTTGCTTTTTACCAAACGGAGGACGAGCTGGACTGGCTCTCTGCTCCCCTGATCCACTCTGCTCTTCACCATCAGATCTCTACACACACATAAACGAATGACACTTACTTGATGGCTCTGCTATTTTCTTATTTATTTGCTTAAAAATATAGTCTTTTCTTTTTACGTTTAAAATTTTAAATGTCCAAGGTAAATCAGTGACCATCTAATACTCACTAAAAATAAATGATACAAAAATTATAGAATAGGAAAACAATATTTCAGTATATTATCTAAATGTAAAAGCCTGTGGAGAACACAATGATCTATGTTAAAAATGGCTTCTAATCTATTTACATTACTCATTTAACAAACAAACATGATGATATTATTTATTATTATTATTATTATTATTATTAATAATAATAATAATAATAATAATAGTAATAATAATAATAATAATAATAATGGCGGTTCATTCAGCTGTGGCGACCCCAGATTAATAAAAAGGACTAAGCCGAAAAGAAAATGAATAAATGAATGAATAATAACAATAATAATAATATTGCAATTCAGACTTTCTGCTTTAATTTGTGGAAAAGCAAGAAGAAATTAAAGTAGTGCATGAAATTCAAATGACTAAGTATTTGCTTTTTTAAGCAAAGTTTTTTTTTTATAAATTAAATACAATATGTGGGTTGTGGGGCCTCACAGTGGCGCAGTGGGTAGCACGTTCGCCTCACAGCAAGTAGGTCGCTGGTTCGAGCCTCGACTGGGTCAATTGGCGTTTCTGTGTGGAGTTTGCATGTTCTCCCTGTGTTGGCATGGGTTTCCTCCGGGTGCTCCGGTTTCCCCCACAAGTCCAAAGACATGCGGTATAGGTGAATTGGGTAAGCTAAATTGTCCGTAGTGAATGGGTGTGTATGGATGTTTCCCAGAGATGGGTTGCAGCTGGAAGGGCATCCGCTGCGTAAAACATATGCTGGATAAGTTGGCGGTTCATTCCGCTGTGGCGACCCCAGATTATTAAAGGGACTAAGCCGAAATGAAAATGAATGAATGAATGAATGAATGTGGGTTGTGGAAACAAGATCTTGATCACATCATGTGATTCATTCCCCCATTATGAAAGCATTAGTCCAAATGACAGAGGCAGAAAAACCCTTGCATGTAGTTTTGCACATTTTCTTGTTTCATAGACCTACTAAAACGTAATTTTAACACACTGCATTTAAATCCATTATACAGATTTTGCCCCCTAAAATCAGCACAGTGACAGGAATATAAAATTTACCTAGTCCCTCCAAACCTGACTACAAAAATCTAAAGACTGTGATGGTAAAGGTCAGAAACTAGCAGAGGCCTAAGACTTCGTAAAAAAAAAGAAAAAATTAACACAGCAAACAGCTTCAGCTATTCAGCAAACAGACTGTAATAGTCAATGAAAACAAAATACAACTGAATACCACAAATACACCCTTCAAACAATGTACAAACAGCTAGTCCAAGTATCTACCATAAATCAACAAGAGTGAACAGTTGGGTCATGAGTCAGCATCTATTATTATTAATTTAACGTCTTAATGACAGCTGCAACGCCACACCAGACTCAGACAACACCTTTGAAGAGAACAACCGACAATCTGCAAGTCCGAAGCATTAGCTGACTGCAACTTTTAGCTTTTCCAAGATAATAGGTCACTTGCCTTCATCATTCTTTACGGAAAACATCCTTCAACACCACATACATTTTAGACCTCACTAGAGAGGCTGATCTATGCAAAATAACCTTTAAACCCCGAGCCTCTCACGTGATTTCTTATTGAAGTCACCTGTTGTAAACCAGTCCATTCCTCACTTTCGCTCGCTTTCTCTCCCGCTCTCTGCAGTCATTAAGATTTCAGGTATATAGCATTAAGAATATGCTGCAAAAATGTAAACTAGTACCTCAGAAATTAAATAATAATAAAAAAAACAGATAAAACCATCTTTAAACTTTTTAAAACAAGTACTGTTTTTGAGGCACTTTGAAGTCTTTGTCAACCTTTGACTCATAAGCAGGGCCAGCTAAATTTATTGCTATTTCTGCACAGAACTTTGTAAGAAATCTGTGGATTTATTAAAAAACATGAAATTAAAAAATAACTTTAAATTTTAAGATTTACAATGTAAATCTACTTATATCTACTTGTTTGACAAAGTCTGTCATGCATCAATTAAAAGACAGAAAATGTATAGTAAATAAATCATATAAACATTTGCAGATTAGACAGTAATATTACTGAAATTAATATAAAAAATGAATAAATATATTTACACTCATTTATAATTCCAAATAAATAGACTCAATGATGGGCTGAAAATCTGCTCATTTCTGCACACGCAGATCCCATGTAGGCCTAATCATAAGCCACTTCATGAGCTGGTTTAATAGACCAAAAATAACAAGGATCAAGAGATCAAAGGTGTTCATGAAAAGACATACAGGAGAGCTGCCATACTTCACCTTACGACCAGCGTTTGTAGACATGCTCCAAAATGGGTTCATTACTCATTGAGCTCTAGATGGGTGTGTGCTTGCTCACTTTTGGGTGGCATCCGAAAAATTTGCTGTGAGAGAAAGAAAGACAGAAAGAAAAAGCGCTGATGAGAGCCTGGACATTCGGAGAACACAATGGGCAACCTGATGCTGTATGGCAGCTGGTGGCAATCCAATCCCTATGAACCATGTTGCTTTCCGTGTTTGTCATGAGGACTTCAGTAAATTACATTTTAATTCAGAGGTTTTCGATGTTTGAGATGCCACAGACCCACAAATCTATGATTATTCTTGTGCAAAGACACTCATTTTAAAACTTAAAAGGAAGCTACATGTCTCCATAAAACATTCACCATTTACTGTTAACAATTAAGAAAACATATTATTTTAATTTAAAATAATTAATACTATGGGCATCATAAAAACTATTATTTAAAACAAATCTAGTTTCTAGTACATTACTGCATTTTTTCTCTACTCAAAATAGTGCTGTATTTTTTATTTACGTTAACTGTTTGATTTGTTTATTGTAATTAATGATTTATAAAATTTCATTAGTTATAATTTACTAGTTTTCTCCTCTAAACCAAAAAAGTACAAATTCAAAATACAATCAAATACAAATTATTTTATAGAAATGTTAGACATACATGGAAAACATTACATGTAAAAAATCTACTTCTATTAAATCACTACAGTACATTTAAAAAAATACCTATAATTATCTCAAATATTATATTATTATTATTATTATTATTATATAAGAGACTTTATTGCAAACAATGTTTTATTGATTCAATAGTATTAATTATATATTTTTTGCACTTTCTTCCTATAAATCAACTTAAAGGGCAGTTAGTATGAATATATACTTGAACGACATGAGATATTAGTGTGTAATATCTTAGATTCTATCACATTACAGCATTTTTATACTACATACAGTACTTTAAAAGGGTGTTGTTTATGTATGATCTATTGCTTGCATTTACTTTAATCAAGGTTTAATTCCTACGTTTCTAGTTTACGACCTTTTATTTAATACATTTCCCCCCTCTAACTATTCCAGGCAGCGAAAATGCATAACAACAAACATCAACCGTGACGTTTTAAACGCAAATCTCGCAGGGTTGTAAAACACAATCATTAACCTAACGCCTATATGTATTCTTCATAAAATTCATATATACAAGGTGGAGATTGAGAACATTTGAAAAGGTAACATTATATGTGGTGACATACAGTATGTCAACGCCTGAGACACTGGAAGAACCGCCTCAACTAGAATCTCTGAACACTCGAAAAACAAATGTATTGCCCTCATTTCTAACTGACACCGCTTCAGAGAGCTTTCTTTAATGACAGGTACATTTAACAGTTTAATTAAGTATCCATAGGTGAGAACAAAGACTACTAAAACATAGTAGGAGTTAGTGACACAGTAACGTTATTCGTAACTAGACTAATGCTAGACTAGCCTGCTTTAGCCAAACAACCATAAAAACGAGTTTCAACTTACCTGCGACAAATAATGTCACCTGGCTAAAGGCATACTACACGGTAACTTGTCGGGTGTAAAACATTTTGATTTGAACTGTTTTTTAATTATGTACAGTAAACTAAACCACCGACGACACTGTTATCCGAATAATCTCACACAAATACTGAACACACCGCTAACAAACTTGACAGGAAGAGGCGGAACATAAACACAACTGAGACACGGTGATTGGTTCTCGTCTTGAGTGACAAGCCCTTCATCCATTGAAAAATTCAAGAGCAAACCACAGGGTTAAACACCTCAGGTTGACGTTTAGACAGCAAATAGTTATCGGTCACATACCGATCGTTTTACATGCAAAATGTTTGGGTAATGACAGGAGTGGCAAAGTGTTTCACGAAAATTGTTTGGAATCAGTTGACAACACGCTTGCTTCCGATTTTGTCGGGTCAGATTGTGAGCTGAGCGATTTAACGAACGCGAGCTGTGTATTTAGTCTGACAGTAACGTTATGACATACATTGACGCCCCTCCGTTAAATACGCATAGATATTCCTAATATTAGAACGGACTTTACTTTACGGAGAAAACTTACCGAGCAAAACTCAGGACATTTCACACGTTTTTAAAACACTTAGGATCCTCCCTCACCATTGACTGACGGCACAGAATGTACTCGCGTTCTGTCATTGGCTTATAGACACGCAGGGTAGATTCTATTGGTGCTTTTACCTATTCATCATATCAGACCAAGATAGTAAATTCGGATTGGCCTTTTTAATCATGCTTTTATGTGCATTTATAAAACAGATTCATTGGTAGCTTTTTTTGGTTCGTTTATTACGAGCGTGTACATCTTTTTAAAGTTAATCATAGCTGTCATATAAAATCACTTGTGATAGAATGTTTCTATATTTATACATAATTATAACAGAACTTCAAATATTTCTGCCCTATCTCAAGCATTTGCAGGTGAAACGAATCAATATTTTAATTTATTAATAACAAACGCTTTCTATTTTGTTTTCTGTACGCAAAACGATACTTTGTCCCTATAACACTGTTGTTTTCTAATTTACTTTATCTATTTATCTATCAATTTTCTTGTTAGAAAAATAATACTAACAATGCTTTAAATGTATAAAAATCTATTACTAACAATATGTGACTAGTGGTAGTCATACTTTTATTATATTCTCTTTTTTTATTAAAAAGGAATAAAAAAATTAACTGTCTACTAATCTCTCTTTCTCTCTCATGTTAAGACATTTCTTGAGACACATCTCATTATGCATACAGTATTCGGCATTTCACTTGCGTGTACCCAAAGCTCAAGAAAATAACACAAAGAAATACACTATCAGCACACTCGGGGATTGGCAAGAGATTTTGCAGTTTCCACTTCAGAACAATAGAGGGAGTCAAACACACAGAATTTCCCCAATTTCCCCAATTGACTGATTAATCTAACCTGAATAGGCTTTGGTTTAAAAAAGAAGAAGAAGCTGTACTGTCACTATCAAAAGTATCATTGATGATGTCAATACATGACCATGTTTCCTGGTGGCAACAGCACACAGTGTTTTTCCTGTTTACGTATGAAGTAATTACATCGTTAAATGTACCTGATGTTTGAATGATTGATTTCTTGAGGGATATGCCTAATAATAATAATTTATGAGGACATAGAGAAAAAGGAAAAACTAATTTACTGCTTCAGCGATTTACCTAATTGAAGAAAATGACATTGTCCAGGACTGAAAGTGGAAGCTAATTATTGACTTAATTATTGTTTAATTATCTGATTCCATTTTGTTTTTGAACACAGTCTGTTAATAAAAGTAATTGGCCTGAGGTTTCCGTGACACAGCCAGTAAACAAAGCAAGGTCACTGAATGAATTTGACTGGATTTCAGTGACATTTCCAAAATGTAAATGTTGGACATGAAAAAGGTGATTGCACTCAGCCCCAAATGCTAGTACCCTCTGACCTACCTGACCTGGACATGTTAATAATGTTGACAGCATGACTGTTCGCTTTGTCTAGCAAATGAAAGAATTCGGCACGCGAAAAACAATCAAAGGCTCGCGCAACCTTAAGTTTTAATGATAACCTGCATGACATTAAGTGAAAATGAGTCAACATAACATGTTCTGCTGTGACACTGTGTCATATTTGTATATAATTTTCATCTGAAATGGATCTAACTGCTTAAATATCAAATTATGCTATTTTGTCTTCTTATGCTCCCATTTATTTCTCAAAGGAATAGTTCACCCAAAAATGTAAATGTGCTGTAATCCAAGATAGTGGCTTTTCAAGTAGAACATTACAGCAGATCTTTAGCTGAAACGGCGGCCCTTGGTGATTCATAAAAACAGAGAGAGAATCCTGAATATATGTAAAACAAAATTATCACATATGGCTTCCAATGTCACATTGAGGCATTTTGAAGTGAAATTTTTTATCTGTGCAAAAAAATTTTTTTTTTTTTTGCAGCATTATGACCTTAAATACACTGCTTCAGCAAACGGTAGCTGTCACATGTAAATATAACACAGTGATTAATGCTGTTTTTGAAGAAGATATGTATATTGTGTTGTTCATCAAAAAGGTACTCTTTCCTGCTGCATATACTAACCCTTTCACGCATAAGTTATAAATAGATGAGTCTTTTAATGTGATCATTATTTACAACGCTTTAAGTTTCCATGAACATGCATCGTTTATCATGTGACACACTGCATCTCGATGATCTATGCAGTTCGATTCTTTATTTTTCCCCTTTTATCCACTTCCTAACATCCTAATTATGTTGTGAAGCACCTGATATTCTGATTCTCAAATATGTATAAGAACATGCACTTAGTCATTTTAACAGCTTAATGGTCATAGATTATTATTAAATCTATGGGTGATTGGTGCCACCATTTTAGTCTGCACTTCAGTGGAGAGATTAGCACTGCTATATTTACAACATGTTAATTCATCAATTTCTCCCAAAATACATGAAAGAAAGAGGCTGTTTAACCAGAGGAATAGTTTATCTGATGTAAATAAAGAACATTGTTTGATTATATTTAAACCATAAATGTTATGTTTTACTTGTACTTGTGTGTGTTTAAATGTCTGAAACCTAAAATGATTTTTTAATGATATTTGTTTTGAAAATGCTGATAATCTGGGATTTACATGACAAGTGCCATGCAGATCTTTCTCTGGCTTAGTGTAAGCCAATCCGGGAAAGCAGATTTTAATTTAGCAGCTGATCACACCAGTGTATACTCCCGAGACCAGCCAAGACTGATCACACCAGTGTGATTGTATGTGTAAAAGCGTTAAAAAGGAGGTTTACATTTATATGCAAGATCTCGTTTAAGAAATTCAAAAACATTTGTTTTGCATTTCAAACATCCCTGCACAAGCATTTACATCCTTAAATCGTTGTCTGAAGTGAAAAGAGAAAAAAGCAACACCAATGAGTGGCTGGGTTTGTTTTGTCTCTTTTTGTAAGCATTGATTAATGTTACCGAACTTATTTAAATACAGACACTCATAGAGCACTGTGCTGAAACCGCAGATAAAAAAATATCCATCCTTTCCATCACTCTGTATGTCCTCTGAGACTCCAAAGGCCTGCTTATTCTGATCTGCAATTTGGTTTAAATGACAGTTAAAAATTGCAATTGGCAGCCCCCCAGTGAAATATGCCACGACAGCAAAAGCCATAAAGCGGGCAGAACGAATGACTTCACGTCTAGATAATAAGTAATAACAATGTTAGTTTGAATAAGAAAAGCCAGAGCTGGATTCAGATGCAATATTCATTGTTAGAATATGCACGACTGGGGAGAGGAAAGAGTAAGAAAAAACATCAACTGAGTCCCACACACAGCAATAGTCTTGTCTTATCCCTTAGGCTATGGCCCGGCTAGCACCTCAATGCAGCAATTATTTGCTATAATGACTGCAGTTCAAATAAGCCTGGAGATTTTATTAAACCAAATGAGGAAATCTTCAGTGTATTATCACCTTGTGATTGACAGTGACAAGTGTTGGGCCTGCTCAGATGTGAGTGTGATGAAGAAGCTCTCGGCAAAGCTCTCAATAATGTTTCCCCTGATAAAGTTGCCTATTGAACTCCAGCGAGAAGAGAAAGCAGAACTGCACGCATATTAATTCTCATTGTAAAGAGGTGGCTAAGGGAGCGAGGGCAGACGGAGGAGCCAATCATATGGCAGGGCTGGAAGTCCCTTACACTGCCCGACCGCCATGGCATTTCACTGCTCTAATGAAAAGGAGATCTATTGTGCCCGATCCTGTGCATAGATTTTACTATATAGTAATAATGAAAGAGAAATATTCATATTAAAAGCAAAGGTCATTCACGGAGTAGGCTAAACTTTCCTAAGCTGCAACCTTTACAGGAACAGACCACCTGTGATGCAGATGAGAAGGAAAGAGAAAGGAGAGAAAAAGTAGGAGAGATAGTGGGTTGTTTTTTTTTAGTATGGACAAGGGGGGAGACAATGCACTGTTTTGCAGTTACAAATGAAACCTCCTGTGAAGGATTATGTACTGAGATAATGACAGTGTCTTGCTTTACACAGGCTATTCAAATATGGAAATTAAATAGTTAAACCTTTAAAGTCACCATGAAAACAAAATAGGAAATTTGTGTTTTTTATTATTATAAATCTTGCAGCGTTTATTATTAATTATTTTTCTGAGAAAATCATTTGTTAAAATCTACAGTGTGCCCTCGTAACCAATCAAAATACCTTTCCCTCACTTATCAGCAACTCTTCTCTAATGACATGCTTTTTGACATCATGTCAACAGCAAAACCACAATGAGCCAATCCATTCCCAAACAACACAATCTAAAGATTATTTCACTCTGATATACATCACAAAAGGGAACAAACCATGAACTTCACATGAACTTCATCTCACAAGAAAAAACAACAATTTTATATTTGACAAATTAGTGTCTCTCCATGAATTTCTACAAAAATGTATATGATTTCAGAAACATGAAACATGTAGAAACATCAATGTAGTATAAACGAGGAATTCAAATTCACTAAAAATATTTCATTAATAATAATATTAATAATAATAATAATAAAGTTATTTATGAACTTTCTTAAGATAAATTCCACGGCCACATTATCAGAAGCCAACTTTCCAAACCTTGTAAGCAAAAGTACACCAAACTGAAACTGTTTACTGTATCTGAGTAGTTAGGGTTGTTTGAACTTACTTCACAACCATTGAAAAGTATGTTCTATATTGCATTAAATGTGCCATTTTTTACACTAGAGGGCACATACATCAAAACAAACAAAGGCATAGTCATGCTGTGACTGAGTGTGGAGTTTAATAAAATGCATGACATATTAAAAATGTCTTTGGTGTTTCCATGTTTTTATTCGAAATTGCTCCCTATAACCTCATCCACTATTCTCTATATAGTCCACTAATAAAAGTCAACAATCAAGGGCGTGAATTCAAGAATTGACTGCACCGAAAGGAATGTCATTTTGTTTGTAATTAGTTGTTTCATAAATTCCTCAGATGTATTGTATTTTACACCTCTTGTTCAGAACCTGTGTGTCAGGTTCTGTTGTTGTGTTCCATGTGGTTCTGTTGTCATCGTGATCCCTTTGTTCTGTTTTCCCACCATGTGTTAATGTTCGTTAGTTTCACCTGCGTTCCTCCCCTGTGTGTATTCCAGTGTTTCCAGTGAGTTATGTTAATAAATCCGTGTATGTTTGGTAATTCCCGTGTCCCTGTGCCTTCATGTGAGAGCAGGCATGACCGAAAAAACAGTAAAAGTACGGCGTGTGTTTTACCCTGTTTTATTTTTATAGTCTGTTTTGACCCTCAGTGTTTCTTTTTCCCTCCCTTTGTGTTTTCCCATGGACCCCACCCGCTGCCCTGAATTCCTTCTTCCCCCGTTAGAGCAGGGGGAGAGAAGCCTTGAGGACTATACCAGTCAGTTTCTTGTACTAGTGAATAACACCCACTTTCCGGACGATGTGTCTGCTGTTACTATAACACAAGCCTGAACTCCGCTTGGAGAGCACGCTAGTCTGAAGATGGTTCTCAAGGCAATCTCGCTGACTACGTGGAGTGGACACTGGTAAGGAACGGATCTACGTTCCCCGTCTGCGCGGAGGAACACTTCTCCAGTGCCACTCCGGACCCAGTGACCAGCCCAACACCACCGATCTACAGGGAACGTTTGCCAGAGCCCACCGCAGATGGAGAGCCACCCACGGTGCGCGAGCCATCGCCAACGAGAGCAACAGAGCCGAATACCACCGTGGAGGAGGAGCTCACAGAACCATCTGACCAGGTCTGAGAGCCGGCAACATTACCCATTGTGGGAGTCCTGGTGGAGATAGAGGGACCGAGCGAGGGTCCCACCCACCCCCTACTGCTAACGGTGAGCTGCTGCTGAACACTGAATTGCTGCTTATTGACTTCTGGAGAGAAGTCTCCTCTTCTCCGCTGTTCGGAGGCAGCAATAATATAACTCCGCGTCCACTGTTTCCAGACAGTCTCCGAGCCCCCTTGATCCCAGAGGACGTTAGCTCCAGGGTCTTGAGCAGCACACCACCCAACCCACCCTCTCCTCCTTCGCGTATGATAGAGTCTCCAGCCAGTCAGCCAGCGCCAACTCCTATACTGGTAGCCAGCCCCTCAGCTCACCCTCAAGCTCCAGTTGGGGAAGCTTCGCTGTGGCCTGCCAACCAGCTTTGGCATCCGGTGGATGTCACCCGGCGTCGTCGACTCTGCCCTCCGAGCTGCGGACTCCCCCTCGGCCCTCCGAGCTGCCGGCTCTGCGTTGGCTCACTCCTCCCTCATCTCCTCCTTGGCCCTCCAGCTCCGCCAGGCTCCCTCGTCCCTCTGGCTCCGCCTTGGTCAGTCGTCGCTCTGCCTTCGCCACTGGACTCCTCTCCTTTGTCTGCGCCTTGTCGCTCCGTCCTGCCTTTATGTTGAGCTCCTCCCTCCAGCGTCTCCTTGGTCCTCTGTTGCTCTGGCTCCGCCGCGTGATTCCGGTACTACGTCTTCACCTCAGTCGGATGAGCCACCTGCTCCACGAGGACGGTCTGTGGTGCTGGGTAAAATGACATTTTTCTCTGGATTTAAAGATTCTCCAAAACATTTGGGATACATAAGTCAGCAAAATATATAACACTGTTGGTTTTTGTATATTTTCAGACTTTTGGAATCTTACAAAGTGCATTGTGCCTTTAATATTAGAAGTACTAATTTAAAAAAATGGTCTCTAGCATGTCCATGATAAAGTGTTAATTGAATGAAGAGTGCTTTAGATTTAGTACTTTAAAAAGTACTTTTCACCTCTTTACCAATTCGATCATACTATCTTGTCTTACCATTTCTATTAGTTTCAGTAGTTTTGGATACAGTCTAAGAGTTTTTGAGTTGAATCAGGTGTGTTTGATTAGGAAGATTTTGAAAATGAGTAATGTTGGTGTGTCTCCAGGAACAAGATTGGGAAACCCTGATGCAACCGATAATCCGATTAATATAATCAAATTGTGAAAAGTCATTCTGATTGATGGGTGTTGTAATTCACTATTTTTAGTTAAGCAAGGCTAAGCTCAACTGCGAAATAAAAAAACTACGAAACTAGTGTCCACACAACAGGTTTAATCAAAAACATAGGCAAACTCCCTTTTAATAACCAGTGCACAGACGATATGAGGAATTCACTCTTTAGACTGGATGATGCTCTCGTCTTTCTTTTTTTAGACTCGGGCAGAGCTGCTTTGAAAGACAGTGCACACATTATTGTCTGCAGTATGTGAATGAGCAAGTACTGTAAGTGATGTGGGCTCTGTGTCCGCATATGCATCATACACGCCACCATTTATTAGAGCCGTGCACTAAGTACAGGCCATGTTATTGGATTTGAGTACCGAGTCCCAGACACGTTCTCTGGCGCTGGATATATATTAAGATGAAGCAATCTCATTTAATAACACCCAAACTAATAAAAGGCAGAGAAGATTGGAAATTAAATTTATGAATATTGCTCAGCAGCAGGGGTTAGCCCAAAAAGGCAGACTTGAGCTGTCAGTCTTGAAGCAGATGAGATCTTATGAGGTTGAGATGGGCTCCTGAAGAAACAGGAAGACACTCTGGCACAACCTTCAAACGCAGGAACACAGAAAGCACTGTGACTTATCTGAGGTCTCAGAGTCACCATATTAAACAGGAGTGAATTACACAGCTGAACATATGCTCCTTGTGTAAATTCACAAAAGTCTATGTATGCTAGAGGATAGATCACTTCATATGTCATGTTGAGCTTTATTTATGCATGTATGAGACATATTCTGTGGGAGATTTCTGCGGCAGAATTTTGTTTTCTAGAACAGACAAAAATGAAACTGAAAACTAATTTATAGATCACATACAATCATTCATTGTTGTTTTTAGCTTTATTACTATTATGGATGCTCATATCCATTGTTATACATCAGTTATTCTGGTATCTCTAGTTTATAAGGCACACAGAATGCAGTTGTTTATTATTATTATTTTTGTCACTTATTTATTATCTATGTTCAGGTTTCCTGGACCAAATTCAAAATCCATAATTTACATTCTATTATGCATTTTTATAAGACAAAGGCAAACAATATCATTAGAATTATGTAAACTAAATGTAGCCATATAAAGTGTATTGATTACAGTTCTGTATGTTATTTATATACAGATTTAGCAATTTGGGGGCCCTAAGCAATTCCTAACAAGTCATAATATGCACCCTTTGTATATTTATTTATTTATTGCTGTCTTTTTTATATCACTCAATTGTCTTTTCTACATTTTTGACTTAAAATATAGGTAGGCCTATTTACTGGGGGGCAGCTGCTTACCTCACTTATTGGTTAAATCTGCCCCATATATCCTTCACAATTATTAACTATAAAACGATTTGACTTATCTGTTTTTACAAAGTACACTGATGTGAGTTTTCATCCAGAGGATCCGGGTACCTGGTGAGCGGCTTCTCCGCTGATTGGCTGCAGGAATCGATCAGCGCGCCCGTCTCCCGCTGCACTTCCTAAAACCCTCCAACAGCAGATGCAGCCAGAAGCGCGATTGATTAGCCAGCGAGTCTCTTCGGAAACATATTTATTTATGTGTGTATGTAGATAGGTTAGACGTCCATTACTGTGATTACCTTTGAGAGCTGGTGAAAGAACAGATGCTCAAGGACAGCTCATTCAATATTACTTAGCGAGAGCACCTGTCCACATCTGAGCTGAGCAAGAGATGAGATGCCTGAACAACAAAGCACTTTAATGTATTCGTCGTTAATATTTGCCAGTACTAATCAATAACTAGATGTCGTAAGTAACCTACTCTGGAAAGGCAATTATTAGGGGGAAATATTGCATATAAAATGAATATTGAACATAAACATGACCTGAAGGATAGGCTTCTTGACACAAGAGGGCGCTGAAATACAGCATTTTACATTTGAAGGGTCGACCGTCTCAAGCCTCAAGCAATATTCTGTACTACCACAATATGATTTATTTGGACATCATTGTGATGCAAATGTGTAACTCGTGATTATGGAATATAGCCTATACTTCTAGTGTCTTTATTCCTCTAGAGGGTGGATGAAAAGTAGTAGACTGTGTCAGACATTAGAATTGGTAGCCTAATACAATCTATATGCCTTTTGTGCATGCTTTGCGATGCTTTTGCGATGCTTGTAAACTATTAAGGAAGCGGGGAACATGAACTTCTGGTTACTACATACATACATCGTATTACCGCTTGCATTATGACTCCTGTGACTACTAAGTTAGACATTAAATATTGCCTAGTTACTTTTTACCCAACCTCTAGATTTAGGCAACTGCAAATTTCCCAATTAAAAGACTTTAGTGGTCATCCAATAGCCTACTTAAATTGCATTATTTTCTGTCTTGTGTTATTACCTCAATAGCCTACATTTGTTACAGTGAAACAACCCAGACAACACTATAATAACTGTATGCAAGACTTGGTAATAAAACATGGCAACTGGTGCTTGGAAATCTTGGTTACACTACAGTAAAATACAACAGTTTATTTAAATAAAGATGTCGCAATGTTACGTGATAAATAATAGCCTCGCAATTTCTTCAAAATGAATTAAATATTCTGCTTAAACGTTCTATATATCCTACATTGTATGCATTTCTTTCAACTGAACACTTCTATTTAAAGCTCTGCAGCAATCCTACAGTCACTTCTATTAGCTTCATGCACAGACTTCTGTTGAAACAGACGAAAAGCATAATTCATAACACAAAATGAAATGAAAAGTTGAAGTGAAACAATTTGCATCGGGATTGGATTAAATGTTAATTCGTTCCCAAACTAAGCTCCTAACAATCTACTCTCTTCCATTTTTTCCCTGTGATTATTTTTTCCACACGGATGCGCCCATTCATTAAGCTAAAATTATAAACATAAAGGATATCTCGGTATTAATATTTCCTCTTTTTGTTAAAGCTCAATCAACCATAATGTCCTAATTTTTCTCTCTGAACCTCATTTCACATTATCTCGCTAACCAAAGATGGGTGTCCCAAAAGGGATTTATTTCATTTATCGGGATTATTGAATTAAATTAAACTAGACACTTAACGCAGTAGGGGAACAGCGAGCCCGTCTACTTAAAGCCGCACTTAAGTGCGATTTAGGCAAAAGCAGTCGACTTTCTATTCGACGGGCATCTGCAGTCAACTGCCTTTGCCTATGTTACAGTGCACGTAATAATGGTCGTCAGGAAAAAAGTGGGCTGAGCTGAAGGTATGTTCGATGATTTTGTAATTTTAACTTTAAATATCAGCAAGTCAGTAAAAAAAGGGAATTGAGACAGCGTCAGAGAAAGCTAAATTGGGCGCATTCTGTAGCGTATTTGCAAAGAGCAATTAGAAAAACACGAAACAAGGCTATGAGGAAAAAATGTCCCTATAAAGATGATTAATTTCTAATGAAGTCCAGTGTTTCAGACAACCTTCGTGTGAGCTGCTAAACAAATTAGAAAACAAAATCACGTTCTCAATTAATTAAATGCCTTTAATGTAATATTCGAGGAGAGAAATACGTACCCGGCCTGCAGTAATTCAGCTTACGAACAGCAGGTGGCAGCCTTTCTCTATCATTCACTTTTCTCTCCTGGCGTGAACTTATAAACTCCTTCTCTGTGATGTTGCCTTTTTTCCCCAAGCCTCAGAGCTCATGCCTGTGAAACGACTCCCTATTAAATGATTTTAAAAGGCAGCACCACGGTTATAACCATCATCTCCCCAAAGCCGATGCCACACACAACACCATGTGGCGGCTGCCGCAAACAAAGGCATGGCACTTTTCTCCCCGATCGCCACGGTTACAGCCCCAGTCCTGCCAGAGGCAATTACAGCCCAAACCAAGTGTGAGGTCTGAGAAAACCAATCACCGCTAATAAGATCAAGACCTAATGCCATACTACCCTCCCAACACCTCTCTCTCCTACATTTCTTTTTGTACTTCCTTGGTGTGCTGTCATGCCTGTGCTTGACCAACAGCAAATTGGTATTTCACACACTCGAGACCTAGAAACTGCTGTTTTCACTCTAGATTTGCAGTAAATATCAATGCCTATATTCATGTTCATTCAGTAAACCAAAACTTATGGTTTTGCTTCCCATGCATAGGATTTCACGATTCTGGGTCAAACATAGGCTACGTCTAAAGTGATCTGACATCCATAAACTGATATCTGATTTAAGTTATTAAATGAATAAATGTATTTTTAATAGCAAGTGAGCATCAAATACAGTGTGACAAGTGCTTACTAATTTCTGAGCTTGACTATTCTGATTCTTTATAGGGAACATTCAAAATATAGCATGCAATCATATTCAGATTTAGTCAGATTCCCAAGCATGTTATCTTTATGAGCTGCTTATTTTTAGGCAGTCAGAAATATGCAGCCTGATCAGTGAAGTTCTTTTGACTCTACAGATTGCAGATCAAACTACAGGGCAAACAGTGAAGTTTGAATTTAAGTTTGAAAATCTTTATAGTGGATCAAAAACACAGTTTTAGTCAGATTCCCAAGCAAATGACTTTTACGAATCTGGTCTTGAATCAAAAACATAAAGCCTGATCAGTAAAATTTGGTTCCTATTCATTCTTTATAGCGAATCGAAAACATACAGCGGAATCAGTCAAATTTGATTCCCAAGCTTGGCTCTTCTGGTTTATTTTAGTCAAAAACATTCGGTGTGAACAGTGAAGTCAGATTCCTGATTGAAAAATATTTACTCTATTTAGTTAAAAAAACAAAGCTATGACTGTCTTGCACATCTTGTCGGGGAAGCATGGTGTGATCAGCAGTAAATCTCAGATGAAGGGAAGCTCTCAAGGAAACTCCAAATATTCCAAGAAACATGAAGAATCCCAGGAAATGCCTGTAGCGCTTTGTTGAATAAACAGAAGATTTAACTGCTTTTCTTGATTCAGTTGGACTAATAAACACACAACTACAGAATCATCTCACAGAAGTATTTATTTTAACACTCAAATAAGGTTTTGAAGACATGGAGTAAAACCATGTTTTTATATGTGGTAATTTCACACGCAGCATTTACTACACAGAGCCATAGTTCATTGAGAGGCTATGCAAACAGCTGTCATTATCACAGAACAATAATCTCAATGTCATTATTGACTAATAAAATGTATTTCAAATTTAAAACAGATTTTTGCATAGCTTATCAGTGAACTATGACTCTGTGAAGTAAATGCTACTCCATTTGAGTGCACATGTTGGAGTTTTACTATAACCGGCTTTACTGACAAAATGCATATGAAAATCAGCTTCGATTAATATATATAATATATATATATTTCAATGTAACCTGATTATATCCAGAGATTTTTTTTTGGCTAGTAGAATTCTGGATGGTTGGTAACTTAAAAAAAAAGTAGCTGAATTTGCCACTGAGTAAATAAAGTTGTTTTCTAAAATCACTGAATGTAACATTATTAAGCATTATGAAAATTTCGATTAAAGGGGCGACTATAAGCCAGTCAGCCACCAATGCCTCAGCATGTGTCAGGTGTTGAATGCTTGACACAGAAACGATACCTGAGACATCACGCTGTGCTACTGTCCCTAAACAACCTAGAACAACTTCAGGTCCTTCTGCTATCAACTCATCACCTGCTATAGGAACCTCCGTACTCCTCTTTCAAAGAGACAAACAGATGAAAAACCAAGAAAGTGTTCTTAGATCAGCATGTTCATAACGGCCTTACTCTAACCTGCTGCTCGGGGAGACGAGGACATTAGTGACAATGGGAAATCAGAGCATCTGTGAGCTGATGCAATGGATGAATATGTATAAGGTTCGTTCTCTGTTTCCGTCTCCCTCCCCCCGGTGGCCTCACACAGCCACAGTTCTGCTCAGGGAGGCCGCACTTCACGTGTGTACCATCGCTGTCATTCTGGCAGCTTGCTAAATAATTTGTGCTCTGTTAGTGGGGTCATTGGATAGAGAAGCTGAACTCTGAATAATTTATCCACAGATACAATCTGAGCTGCCCTCTCTCATATCCTTCAGCTTTCCGTCGGTGGCTGTGCGCACGCTCGCTCGCTCGCTCGCACACAAACCTGTTACCGCTAACACGTTAATTTAGATGGAAATAAGCACCGACAAAATGGGAAATATAGGCCTGGCGGACTTTGTCCTGATTGTGACCCAGAGGATCTGTGAGAATCTCATCGTCTTCCATTAACACTGAGAAAATTTGCCTGTGGTTCATGTGGACGGAAAGAAGACAAAAGGCAGCATGGCCGATGGGCTTTGTATACCTACCTAATTGCTTTTCATTATTAAGCAGACAATGGGAACCTGAGGAGAAGGATGAAAGGAGTACAGTTGTTCTTGTTAGGGTTGAAATGTACTGTATTGATGTGGCTGTGTCTCAGATGTGCTGAAACAAATAGCGAATCGCACCTGATGGCTTGTCGCACCTCCCGCAGAATATTAATGAGAGCATTCTTCATTACAGTGAGATCAGACACTTGGACAGAAAGAAATGCACACCTGGACACAACACACACACTTGAATACTGAACATAGAGCAGATGAACCTCCTGTAGAGCTTTTTGTCAAGAAATCAAGGTTTTTGGATCTTGGAACAGAGCGCAATGGGGGTGGACATGTTCTCGTTGGCTTGCTTGCAGTTTTCCGCATTCATTTTCTCCACAGGAACCTGAAAATTACCCAACAAGCCAGATCAGAGAAGAATGACAATATTAATAAATTTGATTCAAAGCACAAAAAAATCATAAAATAATCAAATAGGCATCAAAAAAGTGCTTACCACAACGAATCCCATTTGTTTTAGGTATGATTTGACTGATATTATATATTAAAAAATAATTAAAGATTGATCTTGTACAGTAAAAAAAGGTTTAATAAATGCAAACAATTGTAATTATGACACATCCACACCAACATGATAAGACAGGATATGACATAAACAAAATAGTTGAAATCACTTTCAGAAATACTTTTTTCCATGTGATGAACAACCAAACTAAATTCACAGACTTTAAAGAGCTTGAACATTTAAAGCAGGGGTGGCCAAACTTTTTCTTATGACAGGCCAAAAACCAAACTTGATTGAGGGCTGTTGGCCGAAGGTACTGTAATACATTAAAGTTTCCATGAGTAATTTTGTAACGCCTGGCTGGCGGAAGATGACATAACGAGACGGAGAACGAGATACATTAACAAACGGATTTATTGAACACTTACTGGGAACAGATACTGGATGCGGAAAGACAGGACGACACAGGAACAGAACCACACGAATCAAAATACCAGACAACAATGGACACAGACAAAAGGGTATAAATAGATGGGGGATGATTAGACTAATCACACACAAGGGATGAACACAGGTGGAACAGATTGACATTGACAGTGGCGGGAAGAGAACAAAGAAAGCACATGATGAAAACAAATGACGACACGGACGAACACTGACAGTACCCCCCCCCCCTTTTGAAGGCGCGGTCCCCGCGCCTTCAACAGGAAACAACAAAAGGAAGGATGGTAGAAGGGGAGGGTACAAGGGAGGAGTCCAAGGGAGAGACAGGAAGGGAACTGGAGCAGGAGGACCCAGGACACAGCCAGAAGGACGGCCCTGGGCGGAGTCGAGGAAGGGAGGATCCGTGGAGGAGGAGTGGCTGCTGACTCCGGGGGGCCGACCGAGGGAGACGCCGCTGATGGCGGTGGAGCCCAAGGAAGTGACGAAGAGCCGTAGGGCGAAGGTGACGCCGAGGTTTCTGAGGGCCGGGCGAAGCAGGCGGCTCACCCGAGCAAGGCGACGGCGGGGTTCCGGAACCCCGCGGTGTAGCCCAGAGCGACAGAGGACCAAGGTGTAGCTGGAGGAAAGGAGGAGCTCAACACAGCCGGTGGGACGGTGTGATGAGGTGCAGCCGGAAGAGTGGAGTCCAGAGGCGAAGGAAGGGCGACGACTGACCAAGGTGGAGCCGGAGGGACGAGGGAGCCTGGCGGAGCTGGTGGGCGGACGGCCCACGACGAAGACGAGGGAGGAGTGAGCCAACGCGGAGCCCTAGGGTCGAAGGGCCGAGGTGGAGTCTGCAGCTCGGAGGCCGTAGGAGCTGACGCTGGGCGACACCCTCCAGAGGGTGACGCAGACAGGCAGCGCCCACAAGCGAGCTCCATTTCCGGAGCTGGAGTGTAAGCTGGGGGGCTGGCTGACTGCAGCAGTGCTGGAGCTAGATGACTGGCTGCAGTTCTGGGGGACCGTGGGAAGCTACTCATGACCCTGGAGCTGAGGCTTTTTACGAGAAGAAAGATTAAAAAACTGTACAGAAACAGTTGGTTGCTGCCTGATAACAGCGGAAGGTAAATGCTGCCTGAAAACAGCGGAAGATTAAAATTAAAGCTCCAGAAGCCAATGAGTAGCCTCCCAGTGTCCAGCCGCTGTCCATCTGCATAGGGGGGTGGGCGGGACTCTCGCTGGTTCTGCGGGTAGCCGCCAGGACTCCCCCTCTTGGCGGTGTTGCCGGCTCGCACACCTGGTCAGACGGGTTTTTAAGCTCCTCCATCTCGGCGCAATTCCGCTCTGTCGCTCTAGGGGGCGATGGCTCATTGGCCGGGGGTGGCTCTCCGTCTACGGTGGGCTCTGGCAAGCGCTCCCTGCAGGTGGACGATGTTGATTGGCTGGTCACTGGGTCGGGAGTGGCACTGACGAGATCCTCCAGGAAGGCGGTGAGTAGAAAAAATCTTTTACTCGCCAGTGTCCATTCCATATTTGCGGCGATGTTGCCCCGAGGACCATCTTCGGGCGATCGTGCTCTACTAAAGATGATGGGCGTGCAGAGCACGTCGCCCGGAAAGCTGTTGGCAGTCACTTGATCATGGTCCTCAGGGCTGCTCTCCCCCTGCTCCAGCAGGCGGTGATGACGAACAGGACGGTGGGTGGGGACCAGGAAAACACGAAGCGATAAAAATAAAACACTGAGGGGCAAAAAGACTAAAAAAAGAAAATCGGGGGAATGCACGCCGCTATTTTTGGGTCCGGTATTATGTAACGCCTGGCTGGCGGAAGATGACATAACGAGACGGAGAACGAGATACATTAACAAACGGATTTATTGAACACTTACTGGGAACAGATACTGGATGAGGGAAGACAGGACGACACAGGAACAGAACCACACGAATCAAAATACCGGACAACAATGGACACAGACGAAAGGGTATAAATAGATGGGGGATGATTAGACTAATCACACACAAGGGATGAACACAGGTGGAACAGATTGACATTG
>CAIGQW010053631.1:8014033-8027969 GCA_903798125.1 Danio choprae
ATATATATATATATATATATATATATATATATATATATAAAATGAACTTATTTTAGTAAAAACTTAAACAGTCCCATTAATAACACAAAGAAGTTCAATGCTGAATGCACTAAGCTGCACCTGCCTTTTCCTGTGCATTGCTTCTGTCGAGTGACAGTATTTACATAAAAAAATATTAGAATCATTTACAAAACAAATTACAAAACAAACAAAATGTTACATAAAATTTTGAAATGACGAACTCTGTCAAAGATAATCTCCCATTCTCCTTCTCTTCCCACCATGGGATGGTGGGCCAAATCAAAGGTTAGCATGGGCCAACTTTGGCCCTCGAACTCTAGTTTGGGCATCTCTGATTTAAAGAAACTACAACCTTTGTTTATAGCATCACCAGTGGTTATTAACTGAATTGCAGCCATCAATGTATTATGTGCTTGTACACGTAAGCAACATTTAGATGAATATATAAATATGCTATGAAAGCCTTTCTCTCAATAACAAAAGGTGAACAAAATATGAGCAAGATGTGTAAATATCACATACGCTTGATTTTCTCGAAAGATTGTTTTTAAAAAATTTTTACAAACTTCACACAAACATTTTATGTAGCCCCTTTAAAGTGCCAGATGTCATAATTGCATGCTTATAAGAAACAAAATGTTTTCTATCCATTTAAGCTGCTGTCACACTAGAGTTTGAGCATGCGACATTCTGTTGTAAGGCACTGCAAAAAGGGGCTGGATTAAACAAGTTGATTAAGTGTTAAAAACGCTTCTATTGGTCTCACGCAATCACGTGATGTGATTTTGCAGGTCAGACAGATTTCACTAAGCTTGAACTTTGCTGCGCAGTGACATGCAAAACTTTTAGTGTTGATGCTAACATAGATAGTGTTGTAGTTATCTTTATAATTATCAATATAGACTAGCTGTAAATAAGCCTTTTATAGCTGTGTTATACACAACCAACTGAAAACATGAGTTCAAAATATATGCCCTAAGCTTACCTAAAACCCTAAAACCCTCATTCATACAAGCACATGTTTTTCTAGTTTTTTCTTTTTCTGTACACAAAGAAGGACCTCACAACAGCTCTGGTGAACCACTGGCAGAACGATCAGCCAATTACCACTGAAAATCCCCAACAGACAATTATGAGAAGGGAAGAGCAAGACGAAAAGCAGTCAAGTGGCCAGTCACCAGATAACCGCACTATGCTGGATGTGTCTCTCTCTATCAGAGCTCACCAGTGTGGCGGGCAGACTTGACTTGTTCCCACCGCAGGAGAACTTTAAACTGGGGACATCCTGTTTGCTGCGACCAGCAACTACAAATGACATAATTACACAAAGCCAATACAGATCACTCATTGTATTACTGTCCCTGAGAATCCCTCGCCGTGCAACAAATTTTGTCTAAACAAAACTCAAGTACAGCATTTCTGTGGCTAAGGGCTGCGGATTACAATATGTCCCTGTTGCTTCCCATCCGAATCGCATGTAAAGCCGTAATGTGCTAATTTTACCCATCCTACATAGATGAATTTTTCCAATAAGCCCAATTAGTGCAAAAGGCCCGACCCTCCACCTCTCACACTGGCTATAATGAATTGTCAGCTAATCTATCCCATCCCTTGGACATTAGTTGTCTGAAAGCATAAGCTAATATGAGCGCTATAGCCTCATTTTCCAGATCTGTGCTCACGCCGCACGGCTCTCACTTAACGCTCCAAGTCAGATGTGCCATGAGCCACAGCTTTAATATATCATGCAAAATTAGGTCAATATTAATAAAGCACAGATCCAAATGAACGCTCCACATATGCTGGAAGGATGGAGGTTTTAATAGAGGAAAGGTGTGTGGAATAAAGCGTGCATCATATGAGCTGGAAAACGAAAGCCGTTTTTAGCAACCGAATGGGTGGAGGGATGAGAAGAAAGGAAGGAAAGATGCAGTTGAGAATCCTCCATAAATCATGACGTTTTACCTCAAACCAGTCCACAGATGAGAAATGTGCGTTTACGGGAATAACTCTGACTGTGAACAATGCAGCAGTGTGTTTGAGGGGGAGCATGTTTGTGTGGCGGATCTGGAAGCACTTTGCGTCCAGCTTTTCTTTTGTTTTAGTCTGGACAACTGTCCTTTGAAAGCTGCTCGCACGATCATAAATTCAAAGAGCTTTTGGATGACGATCTTGTCAACACACTCTCATGAGGAAACAACACTCAGGAGACTTATATCCTTCTTGTGCTGTATGACACCACCATGATGCAGCATTCAACTCATTTCAGAGGTTTCCATTAACCTAGATGAAACTTTTAGAGCTTAAGTATTTTATTTATTTGTTTATTGTTATTTATTTATTTTATTTATTTTATTTATTTTATTTATTTTATTTATTTGTACTCTCTAAAAGTTTTAGGCATTTTGTATTCTACTTGGTCAATATATTTAAGTCTACTGACGCCAAAAAAGTTTTGTGTAGTTGTTTTTAAAGTAAAAAAACTTTTTCTCATGTTCTACTAGTATATTCAAGTCATCTCAAGCCAAACTCTTCTAAGTCTTGTTACATAGTAAGCACACATCAAAAGTCCTGTAGTGTGACATACTGTATCATTATATTATAGCCTATTAAAACAATAAACAGGAGAAAGGAAATGTGATTTTTAATAGACTCTACACAATTTAAACATTAAGAAATGGTAAACAGGAATAGATTTATGTTCTGTGCAAAATGAACTAATCTCCTATTAAATTGATAGCTGCTGGTTACATGAAAGAAAACACACAGAGATTTAATTGGCATAAAACATAACATTATCATTTTTAAAAGCTGGATTAAAACCTTAATCCTAGCAAATTTACAGACAGCTCTTCTTGCGAAAAGATGGTCTCTGGGTAAATGCCCCTAATGGAGAATTACGTCTGGCATACTGAAAGACACACACAAGGATGAAGAGAAGTAAATAAATAAATAAATAAAGCCTGTACCTAATCTGCAAAAAGGAAGATTAGGTCCAACTTACATGTCAAACATCTACATGTTGTTTTTTTCAGGCACAGAATATATAAGTGGTCCAGCAAGACATATACTAAACTTTATATACTGTACGTTCAAGAAAATAAGTTGTACTTGACAAAATTGCTTTGTTATGAGAAAAATCACATTTAAGATGCATTGCCATCTTTTAAGTCATCTTTAATATAAAATTAATTAAGAACAAATCTAAAATAGGGTAAATAAAACTAAACATGTATTTTCAAACTTGGTTTAATTAAATTATAAAATTGGTTAAATGATAATATGGTGGGGTGTCACGGTGGCACAGTGGGTAGTACGATCGCCTCACAGCAAGAAGGTCGCTGGTTTGAGCCTCGGCTGGGTCAGTTGGCATTTCTGTGTGGAGTTTGTGTTCTCCCCGTGCTCGCGTGGGTTTCCTCCGGGTGCTCCGGTTTTCCCCACAAGTCCAAAGACATGCACTATAGGTGAATTGGGTAAGCTAAATTGTCCGTAGTGTATGTGTGTAAATGAGAGTGTATGGATGTTTCCCAGTGATGGGTTGCAGCTGGAAGGGCATCCGCTGCGTAAAACATATTCTGGATAAGTTGGCGGTTCATTCCACTGTGGCGACCCCAGATTAATAAAGGGACTAAGCTGAAAAGAAAATGAATGAATGAATTAATAATATAGTGAACATTTATTTGCCTCTAGCATCAAATTTGCATAAACATTCAATTATCTATTTTTAAGGATTTTTTTGGTTAATTTACATACCATGGCAGTTTGAAAAAAAAATGGCTGATTAGTGGTGCGAAAAGGTTAGTGCTTTATGACATTTGTAAATAACATATCACCTACTCTATCGAATCTAATTGTTAGTGTTAAATAATGTGCAACTAAAACACACCTGATGTAGCAACCATGCCATTTTACTTTTTTTCAAGATCGATTTTACATCACATTTCATTACATTGTACCAGATGAGCTACTGAGCAAGTTTACTATGTTGATAAGTGCTGAAAGAACCATGTGGAATTTAGTTTACAATATGAAATCGGATATATGGTCATATATGAACATATATATGAAATCCTAGCTAATACATTTGTTTGTATAAGTACATATTTGTAATTCCAATGATTGAAAAGAAAAAGTAGTATTGTTTGTAAATATAAACTATTTCTAAATATAAACTATTTTAGCTTCTCAACAAATCCTTTAATGGTATTATAAATAGAACATACAACAGAAATTATTACTTATGTATTATATAACTATTATGTCAAGCCTAAACAAATGTACCCAAATTAAAACTGAAACTTCCGGTGCATGGGAAATGGGCAATGCAAACACTAATGTTACAGAACAATTTCAATGAAATTTCAGTTTGGCCTGTCATGTCACATGACTTTAGACATCAAAAGCAAGTGACAGGTCAGAGCCATAACCTTGTGTGTGTGTGTGTGTGTGTGTGTGTGTGTGTGTGTGTGTGTGTGTGTGTGTGTGTGTGTGTGTGTGTGTGTGTGTGTGTGTGTGTTTTTAACAAACAGATGACAGGTTAATGTAATCTACTTGAAAATGGAAAATACTGAGGTAAAAAGGTACAACAAGAATAAACAACTCCATTTACAACCTGTTAAAACAAAGGCATTGCAGACGCTGTTAGGCCGGTCTGAAATCACACACATTTGAGAGTCAATCCACTACTCACCTGTGTGTTAATATTAATATCGTCTGCTCTCATCTCTCTGTACATCACTCATCAGACAAGGGTTTGCACTCAACTCACTGTAGGAATATTTTATTACACGGATTGTTAAAATCAGAACACTGTTCAGAATTAATAAACAACAGACTATATTGCTCTAAGAGGGAGAAATCCTCTTATTTTTTTATTAGCCTGTGTTATTGGCGGATCATGACTATTTTAGTGAGATTGTTCTTGTGAGGCATTTTAAAGTAAAGATCCATTAAACGGAGAGGCTTCTCCTGTCCATTTGCCATTATCAGAATTGCACGGCTCTCAAAGGAAAAAAAGAAAGACAAAAAAACAGTTTTAACTTGATGTTTTTGACTGGTAGCGAAAACATTTGCATGCACACACGACAACCTATACTGACATTTGCACACACACCTCTGAAAAGTGCATGTACACAAAGACACTCCATTGAGCACAAAAGAGGTCTACTGAGAGGAGTGCTCTTCTACTATAGGGAATTTGCTTCGTAGTGTGTGCATGGTGTTCCTCACATCACTGAGGGCACAGATAACTTATTCATATACTATTTAAGGATTCCTATACTATAAGATAAGGGATTTTCTTTACGACTACATAATCCAGAACATATATGTTCATATTTAACAAAATGTAACATTTTTGGTCAGACTATATATTTTAAGTAACATTTCATGCTATTAACAAACCATTAACTAAGACTTTAAGCTCTATAAAGGAATAAGCTGCATATTAATAGTTAGTAAAGTAGTGGTTGGGCTTAGGTATTGGTTAGGATTAAGGATATAAAAGAAGATCATACTTTATAAGTGCTATTAAATAGTTAATTTCTTATAATAGGTTGGTAATAACTGCTATTTTCATCTATAACAATCCATTTCTGCATCTGGTTTAAATACACTATGAACAGCAGCTACGCTAAATATTTTCTTTATTTTCTATTTCTACCTGGGGAGACTCATCCCGAGGCCCCTACAGACTATGTAGCGCCATTGATGCGATCCTAGACCTGTGAAGAGATGATCCAAAGGTATCCTGGACCAGGCCGTATCCCGAGCTGATGCTGTGGTGGTCATGGAGGAGTGGAGTGCATGAGACTGATTCCTGAAAGGCCACAATGACAAACAAGTCTACGCTTGATCCTGTGGGTCAGCCTGACCTCCTGCGGGTGCCCTACCACACCTGCAGCTTCCACGATGGATGTCCAGCTTCCCCAGCCTCCGGCGCCTAGACTGCAGCTCCACACAGGAAGTTTGGCCAGAAGAAAAAATGATCGTGCCCAACAGAGCCTGGTTTCTCTCAAGGTTTTTTTTTTTCCCTTCACTTCGTCAATTGGTGAAGTTTTTTTCCTCGCCACTGTTGCCACTGGCCTGCTTGGATCGGGACTTGTGGAGCTGTGCTTCGGTGGATTTGCTCTTCAGCGTTTGAACTTTCAGCAGTGAAACTTAAACCACACTGAACTGAACTGAACTCTGAAATCTGGACCAGAACATGTTAAGCTGCTTTGACACAATCTACATTGTAAAAAGCGCTATATAAATAAACTTTAATTGAATTTGAGTAATAAGCCAGTAGTAAATGATGTGAATTGTTACTTAAAATAAAGTGTTACCCACTTTTTTATCAGAAAATAATGTCAAGAGTTCAAATGCAATTTTACTATAAAATAAGGAAACTGATATATTGTATGAACTTTACTCTTTGCAACCTTTACATAAACAGAAAATAATAAAAGTAATAATAGTAACGTATTTTAATTAAATAAAGTGCAATAGTATATTTTAAAAAATACTTAAATGTGCAGTTTTGTGTTTTCTGTCTACTCTAAAGCAAGATTATTAATAATAATAATACTTTCCATTTATATAGCACTTTTCTGGACACTCAAAGCACTTTATACATTGGGGGAATCTCCTTATCCACCACCAGTGTGTAGCATCCACCTGGATGACGCGACGGCAGCCAGACCGCACACCAGCTGATTGTTGAAGAGGAGACAGAGTGATGAATCCAATTATGATATGGGGATGGTTAGGATGCCATGATGGACAGAGGTCAGTGGGCAAATTTGCACCCCTACTGTTTTTCAGAGGACATCCTGCGATTTTTAATGACCACAGAGAGTCAGGACCTTGGTTTAAGGTCTCACCCGAAAGGCGACGCTCACTGAGCAATATAGAGTCCCCTTCACTATACTGCGTTGTTAGGACCCACACAGACCGCAGGTTGAGCGTCCCCTGTTGGTCTCACTATAACCACTTCCGGCAGCAATTTAGCTTTCCCATGTGGTCTCCCATCCAGGTACTGACCAGGCTTAGCTTCAGTGTGTGACTGTGAGAGTTGCAGAGAGCTAGCTGCCGGCTATTTAAAGCCAATCATTTCAAAACTGACCAGTATTAAACAAAACAAAACAAAACAAAACAAAAAAATGTTCCTGTAGTGTCTTGGAAAAGTTTGTGTAAAACTGTATAGCATGAATACACATTTTAGAATGACTTACTATTGGATAGAGTATGTATCTTTGTTCAAATGTACAAATGAATGCAGTCTTTTAGACACAATTGTTCATAAATTAACAAACATCTATTACTTATAAAATCAAAGCAGCAAACCAAATCTGTAAACATGTTTCAAGGATTGCATTATCAAAACCTTCCAAAACAGAGTCAAAAACTATAGCCTATCATTCCACATTAGAATTTTTTTTTAATGTAAACATACTTGCATACGTGGACCTCCAAGCATTCTAAAGTTAAAAAAGGGTTAAATATGAATTGATGATTGTAAACTGTATGAGAAAATAATGTAATCTGTATGAAAGATCGCATATGTTGCAATATGAGATTGTGTTTTTAAAATAAGACACGAGTGTTTTAAATGAGTGAATCTGACATAAGCAATGGTACAGTATGCATCAGCACACTCTAGCAGCACCTTCACCCTTCATTCAAACACTGTTCACCTTCTTCCAAAGTGTAAGCAAAGATAAGATCACTGCTCAGTCCATAAATCACAGATATCCAGCCTCTCCCAAATCCCTGCACTCACTGTCTCTGTGTGTCTAACAACTACTGGAATCCAAATCTGCTGCGAATTTACGATAAAACTACAGATAAAGGAGCATTTTCACCAGAGGCTGAACAATGCTTTTTTTATACAGTGTTTGAAACGATATCCAAAAGCTATTTTCTTTCCAGATTTTCATATTTTTTTCCTGTATGTGTGTGCATAATTATGGTTATCTTCTCTGTCTGATGTGCATTAGTGGCTTGAGCATTGGCCAATGCAGTTGGACAGACCAAAGGATAAAACTCATAGCGAGGAGATCATCTTTTGACATGGCTTGGCACGAGATACTGGCCTTCAGCGACGATAAAGCTCAATTGCTTTGAACAAACTGATAGGAATCATTTAAAGCTGCAAGGACATAAAGTTAAGTGGAATCCAATTCTGAAATAATTCTCCTCAAATAATCCGATGTCTCTCTGGAGGGGAGATGCCGTTTGAAGGAACAAAATCCGTTTATAATGCCAACAGTAAAATGGACAACAGCACAGATGGTGAAATTAAAAACAGACCATTCAGCAACCAAAACAAAATAGATAAAATCTAAATAAGTAAAGAGCTGACATACAGTCAGTCATTAACGCACAATAACCTATAAATCACTGAGAAAAAAATAAAATATATATTACAAAACAATAAAGACAAAAAATATACAAATAGCATTAAAAATGCTATTATTTTTTATATTTTCCAGTGTTCTTAGAAAACAACAAAAGCAAAAAAAACAAGCTGAGGTGTATTATTTAATGAAAATCCTAACCTCAACTGGCCGTTAATATTAGTCTGGCAGTTCATGCGGACTCACACAGAAAAACTCCCGTTATAAGAAATCAAAATGAATAGAAAACAACAAAAAAATACAGTTTGGGATTTAATGTATATGTAAAGCCTACGTCTGCATTTGCATTCATCGCCATTATGCAGGACAGTTGTTTTTTATTTCTCCTTCTGTGGCCTGAAAAAGAAAAAAGAACAACACCTGGGTGAGTAAATAATGCCTGGATTTTCATTTTGGATGAACTCACACTTTAAGTATAAACAATCAACATGCGCTTGTCAGATAGTTTGTCTTGGAAGCTCACGGAGATCTACAGTACCAAGTCCCAGAGTTATTCTAGCAGCAAATAAAAACAGCACACACTGTTAATGCGACTTGCTGTTTAAGTGTGTGTTTGTATTTTAATGCATGGCTAGGGCGATATCACCTTTTCTTTCATCATTTCACATTACCCACGAGCCATCTCTCGCTCGCAGACAGACACAGGTAAATAAGGCCTGGCTCTTGTCACTGATCCGCATTCCAAATCAACGCTAATCAGCATCATTGTCTTCATCATCATTACCATAATCATTATCCCTGTCATTTCTGCCGCTACACAAACTAGGTTTCTCTCCTCTCGCTACCTGTCCGCTAATCTCCATATTCATAATGGGTACGGATATTCTAATGATGTGTGTGAATATTCCTGAAGGCGGTGTGGATAACAGAGACTAGCAGGACTGACAGCGTGGTCTGGTCACATCCTGCCCGCATCTCAGGTGTGAGTCCTTCATTTAGCACCGATTAGCATGACGCCCAGCTTATGCATGTCACTTCCTTTCCTCTTCAAAATTTAACCAAGACTGAGGCTCTTGCCGTGGCCGTGAGCCCCGGTGGCGAATTAAGCAGTGCGCTGTTGACTATCCGGCCTCCCGACACCTCGCCTGTGAGCTTGCAGTTGTCAGGCGTGTAAAAATCACCCGGCCGGGCTTTCAAGGATCCGGTGCGCGTGCCTGCTGCTGCATGAAGTGACGCCTGCTATGTCCAATTAAAGTCTGGGCCACCACGACGACTGCGGTAACTACACATACAGACTCTTGGCCACGCACACACTTTGTGTCACTATCTGAGTAGATTATTGGTCTGTCTCCTGATTCAGAGCGTGCGACAACCATTCCCTTTCCTTTAGCACGAGCCGTCACTCCTGTCTGCTGAGTTTGTGGCAATGAGAACATGTATCTGTTCTACTCTTACACACTCAGGAGCCCATCTTGCGTAGACTGTCCTTGAAGGTCTGATGCCTTTGTGTCTGTCAGCGTCATCCTCAGCAAAAGTGGCAGATTATTGAATGACACTTGTCTATGACTAAGGCTTAACTTTTAATAAGTTGCACACATTTGTTGGTCTGGTAAAAGGTGTAACACTATAGGCCCCCATATACTCTCAGCAAATTCTTTAGCAATCTTGTGTAATGGTATAAACAATTTAAAATACCTTTGTGGTGGCTGTTAGCAAACATCCTGACAGAGTGTTTAGATGTTATTGTTTTTATTTTTGGGCATCTGCTTTTGATAGACAGAATCTAGATGGATACGTAAAAGAAATAGCCACAGAAGGTTTCTAGATCGTTTATAGGGCACTCATTGAATAATCATTGGAAGAACACTGGAGTGTTACTGGGAGATCTTACAAAACTTTTGAATTTGTATGACTTATATTCTAATATTGTAATCAATGTCAGTGAAGTTACCATTTATGTTTTTTTTTTGCCATATATAGGACTACAGCAACACCTACCTGTTACACAATTGCTATGGACCCATGGGAGCTCAGATGTGTTTACTAAACTTCATTGGATAGGTTGCTCAGACAAGCTCTTTTAAACTCCTTAACCAGGGGTGTTCTTGATCCTGGACCCCACTTTCCTGCAGAGTTTAGTTCCAAATGTCCTTAACACATATGATTGGATGCCTAGTAAGTCCTTTATTAGCTGGCTCAGACATATTTAGTTGGGATTGGAGTTCAACTCCAGGAGAAGGACAGAACACCCCTACCTTAAACAAACTCATTCCGGTGTGATTTTGTTGCAATATCATCACACATGTACGGACGTTTATTTCTCTTTAGGTTTATTTGGGCCCCAACACCAGGTACCAAATTTAGGATACATTCACATGGTAATGAGCAATTGTTTCAAATTTTTGGATTCTAAAATATGTTTTGTATACACGCGTATCTTATCAAGAAATGTCTGTGTCCATAAGGAAACTAGAAAACTGTTAAACGTTGTAATACATCCACACCTGTATGTGACGCTGCAAACAAACACAGACAGAGTCGCAAGATACACTAAAGATACAGCTCTGATATCCACCATTTCTGTTGTTACCGGTTCTTACATACAGGGGTTTTCCTTCTCCTTCTGATCACATGGTACTTTGATGTCATCGTTTCCAAAATGATGTGGTATTTTGCCTATCCACACCACTATGTGATGGGCAACATTTTGAGATTTTTACACTCTGTAACCTGTTATCCCAAAAGTTCACTTCAGGGCACCAACAAAACCAATATCTATCGTGAGGACAAAATACCAAAACTATATTAAACCAATGGGATTGACCCAAGTCTGTTACCATGTAGACAGGGCCTTGGTGAATGGCAAAATAGCATATGCATCATGCAACAATCAGCATAATTACTGTAGCATGATTAGACACAACAATCCCATGAAAGCTCAGATGTGCTATTTACTGACAATGTGTAAAGAACAAAAGCAAAGCAGCTCATTTCCATAATGACCAATGCAATCTACAGTAGCAAGAACAGCATAAATTAGGTTGCAAACAAGCAAAGATGATGATAATTAAGTGTGGGTAATGTACTGAGAACACTAATGGTGCAAATGGTTTAAGACATGCTTTCGGGAGGGGGGGGGGGAGGGGGTATCAGTGCAAATATCAGTAAATTGACTATGCAAACCATTCTGTAGGATTAATTTAAATATCTCCCCTCCCAAAAATGCTACATCTGAAACAGAAGCTTACACAAATCCATATGCAGTAAATCCCCAGTCCTCGTTCACACAGCAGGATAGGATCACCATGAGAGTCAGTAAATAAAGTCTGATTTTTCCTTTTTCTGGGGTTAAGTTTGTAGCCTTATGTAACACACATCTGACCTTGTTGCATGAGACTATCTTGTTTTGATTTTTGTTGTTTTGTTTTTAGCAATTGAATGATAGCCATCCCGCGCAGCCACTGAAAATGTGGTCAGATCTTCGTGGAACCGAAGGGTAAAGCGTTTAATTCTGATGCCGGGACTGCAACATTTATTGTTCGAAAATTGTTTTCATTTGCAAACCCACATTCCTGCAGGCCTGTTTAGTGACCTGCTCTCTAAATGTGTTTTCTCTCATTCTCCTGCCACACACTGAGCCGTTTCTGCCATTCCTGTTCACATAAAGCCCAAAACAAAGGGGAATGTTGGACGTTTTTCAGTGGTTTGTTGTGAGTGTAGTCACGGTGGCCTGTCTCGCTTTCATCATGCGAGGATCTCCGTGACAGTGATGTCATCACAGGGTCAGTCCTGCACATGAAAGCGAGGTCTGCACTCACAACGGATTTGTGGGCAAAACCGTTTTACCAACCGTGGAATACATACTCAGACATGCACTCGGCATTTCAGCCTTCACCTGGTTATAGTTTATTGAACAACGCAACAGCAGACGAGAGTGCCGTCAGCATACAACACAACACAACACAACATTAAAAAATCAGTTTAAAAGCAGATGATTTTTGTGATACTTAGAGCCCCAAAACAGCTTAGAATCAAGCTCTCTGCTAAATCCGCTCAGTTATTCAGCATCTGGGAGTGGATATGAGATATGTTTTACAGCATGGCGATGAAAAACTCACCATGTCAAACGTCAGTGGAGTTCACAGCAGAGCAGGATAGAGACTGCTGAATCCGGTTTGCCAGGAAGCTTGTGTTCCTAAAGCTACTTATGTTAATCAAACTTTTATATATTTGTCGTTGTTTTCACTTTGAAACAGTACAGATTTCTCCGCCTTTAATTTTCCTGTCCCTCATATCAGAGGAAAGCAGAGGGTGTGTGATCATCCTGGCTGTATCCTTCTCAGACATGTGTTACGTGAGGATAACAAGCCGTGTTTCTAAAGAGCTCACTTTTTAGCCGCAATCCACTCACAGATGAAGAGGAAAAAAGGCTGGGAGAAGGGAAGAGACAAAGGAATGCACTTTCTAAGCTTTGCGTTTTAGTACAGAAAACACATTTAGCAGAGCTGTGATTCCTGTCTTCTGCATCTCCATTCTCTCCTTTTTTTATTCTCCAACCCTAAATCTCATGTTTTAAAGATTCTTTGATGGGAAAGTCTAAATATTTCAATAAGAGGCTGTTTTATTATTCAGGATGTTCGCAGGTGTTTTAACATCCACCGACCATTGCTTTCCACACACACACACACACGCACGCACGCACGCACGCACGCACACAGGTACACTGCTCTAGTTGGCAATATTACATGGATTAGCATGATATATGAAATATTTAGTGGATTCGTCTCTTCTTTCTAGCCCTAAAATCTAATAAATCAAATGACTGCCAAATGACATTAAAAAGGCAGGCGGTGTGAGAGAGAAAGCTTTTCATATTCAAATATAGGCCAGCAAAGGAAAAGGTTACTTGATTTAGCACACAACCCAGACTGACCTACAATGGAGAGATCCACAGACAGAAAGAAACTGACTATAAAAGAAAAGGAAAAACACAAAAGTAACAAAGAAAAAAAAAAAAAAGACTGTTCACCCCCAAAAGAAAAAGCTAATATTTGACATATGATTGAGCACACACTTATGATTGAGCACACAATAATGAAAAAAAATAATAATTATTGTGCTTATTGTGCATTTTCATTCCACTACAATAAAATGTCATCCAACCAAAGCATTACATATGTATCATAATAATGATCTACGTCACTCATATGCAATATTTCAAAGTCCCCTAAAGCTTTGTGTGATGAATAAACCAAAATTAAGTAAAATCTTCACATGCAATTGGATCATAAAGAAATGAATGGATCTTTTGTGATAGCTATTTTTGTAAACTGATTAATTGAAAAGATTTGCACAAAGGAATGAGTCATTCCCAAATCTTATTTGGTTGCTTCTATTATTTTTTTAAACACACCTATAATAGGAGTGTTCAATCCTGGTCCTGGAGGGTCACTATTCTGCACATTTTAGCTGCCTGCAACTAAATGCTATATACTATAGAACTATATTATGTGTGTCCATACTGTACAGTACTATACTATACTATACTATACTATACTATACTATACTATACTATA
>CAIGQW010053631.1:8029271-8056592 GCA_903798125.1 Danio choprae
CACACACACACACACACACACACACACACACACACACACACACATCATCAAGCAGGGTCGTTTACGGTCTCAGCTGACTGGTTTATTGTCGAGCATCAGGCAAACACGCTGGAGAACACACAAGCCTCTACAGAATAATGTCGATTGAAGGTCAAGCACAATCCATCTGTTATTAGTGAATAAACCTGTACTGGAGCGATACGTGGATGTCAGATTTACCGAGCTCGTCCCGGGGGCTGCTGAGAACATGCTGAATAAATAATCAAGTGGATGTAGATGGCAAATAAGGGACTCTATTAGTCCTTTAATGTGTAGTTGTGGGAATGCTTTAATCCTGTAAGCTTTGCAGAACCTGGACTGATTAAAGGAAAACTACGCACTAAGGCATTAACTGAGCAGTCATTTCAGATAAACTGACCGATCAACTGTTTCAGCTCTTTCAAGTCAAGATGTTAAATATGAACACATTTATTTGCCAGATTATATTTCAGCCTAAATGTTTGTCTGATATGGTTGAGTTCTGTAGCCGTGCTGCTTTATTGATGCAGATCAGTGGCCACCAAATGTCATTAGAAAGACTGACTGATTATTATAAGAGCAATTACAGTTCCAGCTCTTTGTGGTGTGTGATTGGAATCTGACATGCCACTGAGACTGTTAAAGGAGATCCACATTTTCTTACCCACCAAGCAATTTTTGTGTTTAATAGATGTCTAAACAAATTCATCTTCTCTAAAACAAGGCTAAGGTTAAGCTGGCAGTGACAATTTAATAGATGACTAAGAATAGTCCAAAACTGGACAGACAGAATAGACTAGAATAGAACTAGAATAGAAAAATAAGACAGACCAGACACGTGTAGTCATTTATTGCTGTGTATTGTTACGATACTATTGTTTAGACGTCTATTAAACTTCTTTTTGAACGCAAAAAAAATGGTTGCTGACAAACAAGAATTCTGATCATGCTGTATCTGTTTGTCAGAGAAAGTTTTAACAGCGGTATAAACCGATGGAGATATTGGGACTTGTAAGATAATCAGTTAGTGTTTTGTATTGCTGATGTTTTGTTCCATTTTAATATGTACATGTTTGTGAGAAGTAACAAAAAAATTATATGAATCAACATGTATGATGGACTTTTGCTCATCTTTAGCATCTTGAGAAAAGCACACTGTAAATGCTAGGTTCCACACAATTCATTTATGTTGTCCCCACACAAATCGATTAAGTTAACGTAACATATTTAAATGGATTGAACATGAACAAATCAAGTCTTCAAAAACAATCGATTGTTTCAGCTCATTTAAAATAAGTAGTTTAAACAAGCAGTAAAAATCCTTTTTGAGTGCAGCTCCATATTTAACAAAGCACATGCAAGTACATGCATGCTTACAGAATAGATAGATTTGTTGCGCAAGTGACTTGTCTGGGACTGACACATTGTAAAATTGGTCCATATGACTTGTGCCTGCTAAAGCCATTTAAAAATGTTTTCCAAGAAACAGGTTGAAATTTAAATAGTTATTCTATAAAATTTGTGTTTATGAGAATTAATAAGCACAAATGAATATAAGTCTTTATTTATGAATGAATTGTTGTTTTGAGTAATCTTTTCAGTTATTAAATTCTTTCACTAAATAGGTCTGAATGATTGGCTCACAAATTGGACTGATTAAGTTTTCAAGCTGAACTGTGGTGTGATTACTGTGTTAGTGTGGTTCATTTTGAATATAAGTGAATGTAAGCACACCAAACAAGCAGACCGAGACTGCTGAAAAATAGATCTCGGCCTGCTTCCAAACAAACACTGTTGCAGTTCAACTGAAATACAAACACAGCAGGGACAAAGACATCCAAACAAACCAAAAACAATGCAACCACAAAAAGACAGAATAATTGTTATGTTCACTACAGTTCAATACAGTTATCAGTGTGAATGCTAAGTAAACCGGGACTAAATGTATTCTTGTTAGTTCAGATCAAATTAAACAAGAACTGATTTAGTCAATAATAATCTAGTGATAGAGATTCAGTGCTCACTGGATGAAAAGACAGTTTTATTATTTGGCTTCAGAAGATTTTTATTATAGTTTACATATTCAAATCATATTGACTATTTTCATTATCAGTGCTTTTGAAGTCCGGGATCTCCATTGTAGAAGATTGATTAATAGATTATTTAAAATGTCTCCATTTGTTTTCCCTGGATGTAATAAATGTCATGTATATTGTAACACAACGAAGGTACCAAACGATAGTGTGTGATCTGACCCTTTAACATCTTTTGTAAAAAATACTAACTCTTTGATAGCGATAATCTTCTCTTTCTTTCACATCTCAATTTATTCGTCCTTTAACCTCATTCTCTCTTCAACTAGTCAATGAATATTGATGTTCCGTACCCCCCAAGTCTGCTCTGCCCTCTTCTTTTATGGTTTATCCATCACTTGGTGTCTGTGGCTTTGCTTAATACTCACAGTAAGATGTATTACAACTACACTTGAAGATGCTCTTGTAAAAGGCCGGCCTGCAGCAGTCCTGATGCTCACTGCTGTCTGTACAGATCACTTTATCGACAGCTTTCGTGAAACATGCAAGACGGTCTTGAGCCATTACAAGAAAAGCAAACGAGTCAAGAGAACTAGATGCAAATATTGAATAAAACACAACCATGGAGTAAAAACAATTAGCGGTGTACTTATACACTCAAACTGACAACACCAAACACGGAGGACAGCCAACAACCGCACTGATGCGATGCATTAACTAAGGGTGGATCTTTTGACTCTGCTGGCCGTAGCCATGCATAAGCTTAGATTATAAGAAATAAAAAGAGAGATTCATACCCTTGAGGTCAGTAAAGATGGAGGGTTTGGCTGGAGGCTGCAGGCTCTGCGGTCAGAGAAAACATGTGAAAGTATGTTTAATACTGGATCTCTCACAGTTTGTTTCCTCAGCGCTATGGACCTCATCCTGTGGTTTCAGGCCCCTGGAACTTTAAAATGAGAATCCACACCACAAATCTAAGTTAAGTAAAACCTTTCTATCAGTGTGTACGGAAAGGAGGCCAGATGTGTTTCTCTGTGTATGTGTATTTTTGGTCAGCCTTGTAAAATATGTGGGGGGGAAAAATGAAAATTAATGTTCCAGTTATTTAAATAAAAATAACAGCATATTGTCATTTGGACAGTGGTGTACAGCCGAATATAAAAGTTTATTCAAATAAACCAGATTTGCAATTAAAATGGGTACAGTAGCTCATCTTTTAAAATTTTCATTAAAGGACTGACTCATAAGAGCAATTTATTTGGGAATTAGAATTCATGCTTCTTTAACAAAGATGTCTACATGACGTTTCATTGAATTTTTTTGTTTACTCTGCAACAATTCCAAATAACTTAAATGGACCAACTTTATCTAATTTATTTTGCATTTATTATTTGTTATAGTGCTTATTGCAACATGCAGGCATGTCTACCATTAGACAAAACTAATTGATTTATCAATAATTAACTAAGGGCAGCAAGGTAGCGCAGTGGGTAGCACATTCGCCTCACAGCAAGAAGGTTGCTGGTTCGAGCCTCGGCTGGGTTAGTTGGCATTTCTGTGTGGAGTTTGCATGTTCTCTCCGTGTTTGCGTGGGTTTCCTCCGGGTGCTCCGGTTTCCCCCACAGTCCAAAAACATGCGGTATAGGTGAATTGGGTAAGCTAAATTGTCTGTAGTGTATGTGTGTGAATGAGTGTGTATGGATGTTTCCCAGTGATGGGTTGCAGCTGGAAGGGCATCCGCTGCGTAAAGCATATGCTGGATAAGTTGGTGGTTCATTCCACTGTGGCGACCCCAGATTAATAAAGGGACTAAGCGAAAAGAAAATGAACCCATCACTGGGAAACTTCCACACACACTCATTCACACACACTACATACACTACGGACAATTTTAGCCTACCCAATTCACCTATAGCGCATGTCTTTAGACTTGTGGGGGAAACCGGAGCACCCGGAGGAAACCCACACCAACACGGGGAGAACATGCAAACTTCACACAGAAACGCCAACTCACCCACCCGAGGCTCGAATCAGCGACCTTCTTGCTGTGAGCGTGCTACCCACCGATCGTGCTACCCACTGCGCCACCGTGAGGTCCTACTCTGTAACAATTATGAATAACTTAAATGGACCAAATTCACCTAATTGCTTGTTTTGTAATTATTTGGATTTTTCTGTTATTGTGGTTATTGCAACATGAATAGGAAGAGCTACCATTAGACAAAGATTCATTAGACCAATTCAACTACCATTAGACTAATTGATTCAGCAAAAAATCAATAATAAGAAGAAATTGGTGACTGTTTGAAATTAGACAATTGTCATATTAATAAAGTTGTATTATTACAATACCTGACAAAATTATACATTCATAAACACCAGTTTTTAAAAGAATTACTGCTAATATAATGTTTCATTTGATTCTAGGGTAGAGAATATAGACAACAACAGAATTACAAGAAATTTCTTTATTTTTTTAAGCACGTGTTTACGGCAGATATGCTGGATGTTCATGTCATTCTGAACAATGACAATGAGACACATTTCAGCACCAACAGCCTGAAATACACAGGACACTTAACAAAACTCTACAGTTTGACTGCTGGATGACAGTATTCTCTTGGGATAGGTCAGAAGGCAAAAACTAATAGCATCTGACAAACACTGAATGATACAACTGAACAAAATGCCAAGCTATCAAAGGAGCGATGTGATTTTGGGGAGAATGAGACATGCAAAAAATGCAGCCAAGAGATTTTTACAGTTGCTGAGCAAAACGAGTCCGTCTCTCGCGCCTTTGCTACAGTTATTATGTGGGAGAGAGTAGGATCCAAGCGTTCACAGAAACACATTGTTAAATGTTTGGCCAATAAATGTTAAAGACTGAAAACAACGAGGCAAACACAGAGGAGCTGGAAGGAGACAGAATGCAGGGACTTATGAAGGCCAAGTTCGGTAATGGTTTCATCTCCAACATATGTAAGTTCTAACCCATCCACACGTGCTCGATTCTCCTCTAAACCTACACATTCACGTGTGATATATCGTTTTAACTTTTGGGTGGTCATGTCAAAAGATGATTTGTCTTGGCCATTTTGGATGACATCACAGTGAATTGCATTAATCATCAGGCAAATACATGGTTTATCTCTTCGTATCAGGGACGCCTGCCCCGCTTTACCTCCCCTAATAAATCCCATATGGGACTGAAAGCTGCCTCATCTGAACTGAGCTCTGGCATTCGGCGTCTACAGCCAGGAAATGGCATAGTCAGAGAGGCGTGTAAACACTCTCTTGAGAAATAACAGCAGTTGCAAAGACCTGATCAGCTTCACCAGGCACTGTTTCGCTGCAGTCAAGCTTTAAGTCATTTTTTTACTGTCACAAGCCATTGAATAAAGATCTCAGCTCGCAAATAGTTTGGAGTCAGTTCATTAGCGGGAGGGTGCGATGAGGGATCTGGGTGTTATTTAGACTGACATTGTCGTTTTGAACTGACAAAGCATCTCTGCTACATTTAAAAAAAAAAAAAAAGAGGAGCTAAAGTGCTAACACAAACACGCTGATAAATTACATTTATGTGTCACTGAGCTTCAGCATTTGCTGACACCAGAAATGTTTTAACAGATCTGCCAAAGCAATGTGTTTTCATTATGATACTCGCGCTAACAGAGCAAGAAGACTAATGAAAAGTAAACACATGGTGACCTTTAGCGAAGTCACACATACAGAAGATGCAAATAGAGTAAGAGCACAGAAAAGGAGGAAAAAGATGCAGAAAGAAAAAGGTTTAAAGATATTCCATCAACTCAAAGGTTAGGTCAAAGCATTCAGCACATTTTGACTAATGAGTTTCCAGAAATAACACTGCATGTGCATGCAGATGTCGTCCACTCTGAGTTCATCAAGTTTTCGACTTTGTCACCTCAGAACCGCAATGACCCTAAAATGCAACTCTGAGAGCTTGGCACAAGTCGAAAGAAGAACGCTACAATTGTATCATGAAAGCGTCTGAGAGAGTTTCTTGAAAGGCTAATAGCTTAATTAGCCCATAAGAAATAATAAAAGGCAGAAAAAAAGGGGGCCGCCAAATTATGACAAAATGGCAATAACTTCTTACCCCTGCAGATTCTTAGAAAATATGCAGCTCATTAACTGAAGGGGTAATAGGCTAATTTCCTATTCAGCAGACAAGGTTTATTCGTTTTTATTAAAGATGGGTGTGGCTCACAGACGTCCCATAAAATTATGTTTTGTTTCCTTTTATGCTCTCAGATATGTAGGCAGTGCTGTGTTATCCCATTACTATAAAGTCCCATTAAACTTTAATTAAAGAAATCCAGTTATGCTTTACAATGAAGAAACACGTTAAATATAGTTTGACCTTTCTGTGCCCTGCAGCCACATTTCTCATAAATATTATTTCGGATTAAAGGATAAGAGAGTTTTTTGTTGCAGACTGAGCATGGTTACTGTTGGCCTTGTGTTTTTAGAATGTGGCTTTGCGGAATAGCAGATCTCTGGGTATTAAGAGTGCAGTGTGATCATTAAACAACGTCTATAAAACACATCTTAAATGGCCATGGCTGGACAAATGGCCTCTCAATGACTGCAGGGTATGGCAGCGAGCAAAAGGTCACAACTAATGCAAGACCATTTAAGAACTGTTTGAATTTTTCACTCGACTTCTAAATACCAAGAATTAACACAAATAAATATTTTTAGTCCTTAACTTTATATCTTTATAGACCAAATTCATTCATTCATTCATTCGTTTTCATTTCGGCTTAGTCCCTTTATTAATCTGGGGTCGCCACAGCGGAATGAACCACCAACTTATCCAGCACATGTTTTATACAGCAGATGCCCTTCCAGCTGCAACCCATCACTGGGAAACATCCACACACACTCATTCACACACATACACTACGGACAATTTTAGTTTACCCAATTCACCTGTACCGCATGTCTTTGGACTTGATGGGGAAACCGGAGCACCCGGAGGAAACCCACGCGAACACGGGGAGAACATGCAAACTCCACACAGAAATGCCAACTTACCCAGCCGAGGCTCGAACCACCGACCTTCTTGCTGTGAGGCGATCATGCTACCCATTGCGCCAACGTGAGCCCCTTATAGACCAAATTATTATTATTAAAATAATAGTAATTGTTTTAGTTACTCAGTTTATAGTTACTCCACTGCGTCTTATATCTAGTATTGTTGTTATTTTCTTACAACCGTATTATGGAATTTATTGTACTGCACCATCAAAGTGTATGAGTGAGTCACTGAATTAAATTGCATCAATTTGTATGAAAACACTGGTTAATTTAGGAAAGAAACAAGCAATTGCTATGAACGAGCCACAGAATCACACTAACTGTTTCAAAAACCCTGATTATTTATTACAAATTACTACACTACAACTGTGTGTTGCTCTGACATGTGTAGCAGCTGATTCGAACGTAGCTTCTTTTGGAAATATTCTCAGTTCAAGTAAATGACAAATAATCAATATTAACTTCATCTTTATTGCATTGCTATTGAAAGGAAATTCTGCTGTTGTTCTGCACATTGACATATTTGTATTCTGACCGTTACGCAGCACATTTTAAGTTGTTACATTTTTTAAAAGATTAGATTTTCAGTGAATAAAAGATGTTAGTGCTGGTTAATTTATCAAGCCACATCATCATTATCCTTCGCATTTTGAAAGTTTTGTTATTGATGGCAATGTAGTGAAAACAATCTTTGTTCACACGGATCAATAAAACCAAGTAAAGAGTGAAAGAGTGCGTATCCCCGGCTAGTAGTTGCTGGTCATTTAATGATCAAACACTCTTGAATCCTACCTATTTATAAAAGCTTTTGATATTCAAAAATGTATATTGATATATTGATATTCATTAGTGAAAGGTAGTGTGCATGCTAACAGTACATGCAGTCCTGCAGTCTGACATTGCTCTTTTGGTTGCCAAGTACTTGTTAATGCCTTTAGGCTGAGCATGTAATTTACACATGCATGTTGAACAATATTGCATTTTGTGTGGTTTGCGTTTTCCAAAGTTTGCATCTCCAGGACCCCAAAAAGTGTTTTCTTGTAAATGAATGGCAAAATCCTTTCCATTTTTATTTAAAAACAGTGCCTTGTAAACAAGACTCCAAATAACAGCAGAGTTTCATTTTTAGGATGAAATAACCCTAAAAAGAAAATGAAAAGAAAAAAAAAGAAAATGCCACAATTATTATTTTTACATCAGTTTTCCAGGTTATGGTTCCAGACTGCGGCATGTTGTAGCTTCGTCATTGTTCTTTGATGGAAACCTCTGCCCTTTCTCACACTGTGGATCCAGTCATATGGCCTTAACTAGAGGAGGCCTCTTTCCAACCAGTGCTGCTCGCCACCAAAGACTTGTCACACCTAAATAAGAGAGATCAAAGCTCTCTACTGCCTTGAACACAACCAGAGAGCTGCACCTGCCAGACCGCCACGTCACAGATACAGCCTGTCCAACATATTGCTCTGACCCTCACACACACTAATCCAAACTTTGATCCCAGTCTTCCTGCAATTATTATTCACAGGAGGTTGTGTCTCGATTATCATGAGGCTCTTACTGTCACATCGCTGCTTTTTCTGGTTGTTTCGAGGTTGTAAAACCACAGTTTTATGTATTTGTTTGTTTGTTTGTTGTCATGTTTAGTCATGAAAAGCCGCAGGCGAAAAAAAGCGATGCCAAAAAAAAAAAAAAGAGAGAAAAAAAAACTGTGAAAGACAGGGAAAGGGTTCTGCCATCTCTGCAGTGCCAAGCCATAACCACCAAGGCTTAATTATGATGAGGTTTCCACTTGTTAAACAACAGCTTTGGCTGGTGACAGAAACAGCTTTTCATTGGACAAACACGCAGTTCTCCTCTCTTTTTACCGAGCATGCCCAGAGAGCTGTTCTGGGGACTGTCATTAGCAAATTCCACAAGGGAGAGCACAATGATTAAATGCTAACTGCAACGAGGCAGCAACTTCTGTGCCACAAAAACAATCACCAAAAACGAGGGCTGTAAATTTCTTTGGGAACAAGCAAGGCAACAAATAAGCAAACGGTGAAAAAACCCTATGCGGTGGAGAATAGAGGGAGGCAATTCAACACTAGGCTTGGTTGTTGATTAATTAAGGGATGTTTGGGATTATTGAGCTTTCAGGATGTAGAGGTTCAGTGACATCTGTTGGATCCCTGTTCCAGTATTCCACTTTATCCTTGGAAACATAATTAACTTAAGTATGCACACCCAATTGAACTAAACCTTTTTAGTCCAGATTGATTTGGGGAAATGTCATGGCAGATCAAGCTAATGCTCCACTCTCATTCTTTTCTCAAAAGAGCATTCGCTTCTTCTCTCCTCTCATTACAGCAAATAAAAGGGTTGCCTTTAAACACTAAAAGCTTCCATTTTCCATTAAGAGAACAAAGCATATTGTCTGAGCCATTTAACATATTGTCTATGGATGTTAACTAGAAATACCAAATAAATAAATAAACATGTAAACATGAGATATTGCTATACAGAGGAGATCTAAATAAGAGCAACCTACAATTTCCTACTTTTTAAAGTTACTGCTTAGTCCTATTTGAAGCCATACTAACAGGAGTAAAAGAGCTGTTTTAAACATATTTCATCAGTTGCATATAATCTGAAACCAATCAATGATATATTTAAAAAACAGTTATGAAAAAGAACATAAAAATAACATTAGTAAAACTATTCAACAGCGGGTTGCCCAGAAGAAGGCAAAAGGGAAGTTCTCCTGAAGGGCACAAAGTGAGAACAATCATGGTGGCCATATTAAAAGTTCATTCCAAACAAGTGCTGTAAACAGCGCAAAAGCATTTCTTTTGATGGACACTCCTGTGGTTCTTTGCACACTTTTTAGGTCCCTTACAACCTTCATTAGGGACTGAGCACCTATGGTGCGTAGGCCCTATTGGAATTGTGTTGTTTATTCTTCTCCGGAATGAATCGCGATTTTGAGGGTCTAAACATGCTTGAAAATTCACAAAACTTTGCACACACCCCAGAAGTGGCGAAAATTTACGTCTGTTGTAGGTTTCGGAAGAGGGTGTGGCAAAATGACTCAACAGCGCCACCTATGCACATTTAACAGATTGGCCCCCGAGCTACGTTTCACGCACACATACGAAAATTGGCACACACATCAAACATGCCAAAACCTACAAAAAAAAGTGTCTTGGAGCGAAATCTCAAACCCAACAGGAAGTCGGATATTTTTTACTGAAAAAGTGCAGTTTTTGCCATTTCCAGGCATGGTATTTTAACAAACTCCTCCTATGGAATTTATCAGATCAACACCAAAATTAGGTATTGTCATCTAAAGGCCTTGGCGATGTTAAATTGCGAAGATCTAGAGTTTTCGTCGAAGGGCGTGTCCGTGGCGGCCTCTCAAACTTTGATGCTTTGCCATGAAACAGGAAGTTGTTATAATTCAGGCATATCAAAATCCATATGTTTGATAACAGTTCTAACCTGAACACATTTACATGCCAATAACCATATACAGATATAGCGCCTCCTGCTGGCAACAGGAAGTGACATGTTTTAGTCTTACAAACTCCTCCTACAATTTTTATCACATCAAATTCATGTTCCGTTAGTTTAGTCTAAAGGCGTTTGTGATGTTAAATTGTGAAGATCTAGAGTTTTCGCCAAGGGGCGTGTCCGTGGCGGACTGAGAAAGTGCAATGCTTTGCCATGGAGGTGGAAGCACTTCTAATTTAACCAAACAATATCTGATCTGCCTGAAAATGCACAGGTTCGATGAGATTCCTCTCCTACAGACATCTACATGACAATATTGAGTCTCGGTCATAGCGCCACCTGCTGACAGAAGGAAGTTTGGCATAAATCAGTGATTTTTCTCAGGTATTTTAATATATATCGACTTAAATTATTATTGTCCGCTGTTCTCTGTCATCCTGAGGCCACCGGGCGGCGGTGAGCCCGGGTGCGAGGTCCCTTTCATTGCTGCTTGCAGTGTAAGTTCTTTTTATAATATTACACTCTATAAAATGCTGTGTTGTCACAACCCAACATTGGCTCAAATTTGGACAAACCCAACATTGGGTGAATTCATTCATTCATTCATTTTCATTTCGGCTTAGTCCCTTTATTAATCTGGGGTCGCCACAGCGGAATGAACCGCCAACTTATCCAGCATATGTTTTACGCAGCGAATGCCCTTCCAGCTGCAACCCATCTCTGGGAAACATCCATACACACCCATTCACACTCATACACTACGGACAATTTAGCTTACCCAATTCACCTATACCGCATGTCTTTGGACTTGTGGGGGAAACCGGAGCACCCGGAGGAAACCCACGCCAACACAGAGAGAACATGCAAACTCCACACAGAAACGCCAACTGACCCAGCCGAGGCTCGAACCAGCGATCAGCGACCTTCTTGCTGTGAGGCAAACGTGCTACCCACTGCGCCACTGTGAGGCCCACACATTGGGTGAATTAAAAAAAACAAAAAAACAAACTTAAATTACACTTTTAAACAATGTTGGGCTTGTCTCTATTTGACCCAACATGGGGTTATGACTACCCAGCACTTTTTAGAGTGAACACCTGAATCTGGAGTCTGGAGTCTAAATCTGGAGTCAAAATATATAAGTCAAGACAAACACAGTTCAACTCAAAAAAACAAACAAACTGCTGGCTTGTATTAACCCATGTTGGGTAAAATATGGACAAACTCAACCTTGTTGGTTTTTACTCAAAAATGTAACATTTAAATGTAACTTTTTTTTTTTAACCAAACTGTTGAGTTTATCCATATTTGGCCAAACATTGAACATTTTTTAGAGTGTACTCTTGAAACCTGTCAAAAGGAATTAGGGCTTTGAGATGAGCCCTTGAGAATGGAACACAGCCTGTTTCAGACAGCTGGATGGCATGATTGACCAATCAAATGAACTATTCTGCAAAAAGAAACAGTGGCCTTGGAGGCAACATGTCTATTGTGAATAATACATTAACATTTTATTGTGGTTTAGCATGGTTTAGAGATAAATTAAGTCAGAGTATGGTGAATTTAAGATAAACATTTATGTTTTCTTGATAGGAATAACTCAAAGTAGAAATAAATTTAATAACTGATAAAAAAAAGATTAAGCTTCAAATTTACAAAAGATGTGTAGCATACTTGAGGAAAGGTCTGCATCACAGAACAGACATTTTAATGGCTTGGTTTTTGGTAACAGCTTTGTGGCATTATGTTATTGATATTTTTCTGGCAGTGAATGAAAGACACAGAAGAGAGGGGAGAGGGAGATCGGGCGGCGGAGGGGGTAGAAAAAGAGACCCAGGTCACACTTGAAAAAACACAGATGTTTTTATCAGAAATGAGTCAGTGCATGAAGTAAGAGCTTATCAGTCAAAAAGCTGTGACTGCCAGATGCAACTGTTTCAAGACAAACCCTTTTTTTTTCATGAGCACGCTAAAAATGAGGAGAGCAGGCCACTGTTAGTGTTAAGCACTGGTCAGTATAGCACTCTAATCATCTAAGCGCCCTGAGAGTTTTCATCACTCACACAGACGTAAACATTTTTACACATTACATATATCACCTTAAATCATATCAGTATCTTGCATATTAAGTAATATATACAAAGTCTCCCTACAGGATTGTTGTGAAAGTGTTGTTGGAGACGACTGTTAAAAACATTTGGTTTTAGCTCAGTAGTTCTGTTAGTCCACTGTATATATATCTTGGATACCAAAAAAAGTAGTAGCTTCCACCAGGTCTGCGCTCATAAATTATAAGTAAAAAAAAAAAATGTGTACGTATAGCAAATATAACAGGTCTTGCGGTACATAATGCAAAAGTTAATTGTTTATCTGAGGATTTAGGTTTCATTTTCACAGTCAGTCAGACCTCATGCACGGCATAGTATGCAACCGCACGCAGTTTGCAAGCAAGGAAACATTTTCATCTGCTGTTGTTTATTTTAATTTATAGTCCTACAATCATAATTCCATCAGACATGTTGCAATAACATTTTTCCCTGACATATTTTGTAAGAGAACCTGAGCAATTTCTGTACCTCTAAACATCAGAGATGGAAAGCATTTTCAAATTATGTCTGAAAACCGAACTTACAATCACACAAATAGAACAATTACCTGCATTTTGCTAAAAAGGCCGCTACTAGGTCTCTTACATATAATAATAAATAAGAATACAATTATTGTTTTAGTTTACATTTATTATGTTATGTTTTTTATTTTATTTGTATGTTTACAAATAATAAAAATACTCATGAGCTATATGATTACAATTTATGAGCTATATGATTTCAGTTTACAGTTAAGGTCAGAATTATTAGCCCTCCTGGTAAATTGTAATTTCGTTACATTTTTTGTTTATCAGAGAGAGGATTTTTTTTTCAACACATTTCTAAACATAATAGTTTTAATTATTCATTTCTAACAACTTATTTCTTTTGTCTTTGCCATGATACCAGTACATAATATTTTACTAGATATTTTCAAGATACTAGTATTCAGCCTAAAGTGCAATTTAAAGACTTAACTAGGTTAATCAGGTGAACTAGGCAAGTTATTGTATAACAGTGGTTTGTTCTGTAGCCAATCGAAGAAAAAAAGATTGCTTAAGGGGGCTAATAATATTGACCCTAATTTTATTTTATTTTCCAAAATAAGAAGTGCTTTTATTCCGGCCAAAATGAAAACAAATACGACTTTCTCTAGAAGAAAAAAATATTATAGGAAATACAGTGAAAAATCCCTTGCTCTGTTAAACATCATTTGGAAAATATTAAAATATTAAAAATAAATAAAAAAAATCACAGGAGAGCTCATAATTTTGACTTCAACTGTATATAGTTTTTAGAATTCCATGCCTTTGAATGCAAAAACAGACAAGGCAGGCTGAACACAAGGCAGAAAAAAATAGGGAGCATAAAGTGCAAAGCAGCTTACAGAATGTCTATACCTAAAATGAACTAAAAAGGAAGATATTTGGACTGACTTTTTAAAGTATGTTACAGTGTTTTGAAATGACCATTTCTCTCTCTCTCTCTCTCTCTCTCTCTCTCTCTCTCTCTCTCTCTCTCTCTCTCTCTCTCTCTCTCTCTCTCACATGAAAATGTTGCATAAAAACTGGAAGGTTTTTGTATAAAAGAATACATTAAATATGCTAATTAGTGATTTATTTGTGGCAAAGCGCTTGCATGCCTATGATCCCTCATGATCCATCAATCTCTTTCCAGTGTGGACAAACTAAATTATTCGAAGCAGAAATTACTCTGTTCTGAAGGGATTTATGCAATCTGGGAAATATCTTGAACAGAACTTATTAATAGTTTATTGCACACATTTCAAAAAAATATGAAGAATTTATCTGATTTATCACATATTTGAAACTTAATTTTTCAATTTTTATTTTCTTTCCTTCAACTCTGTGCCCTAGCCAGATGTAACACAGCTCTTGCAAAATATAAACAGATGAATACTTACTTAACTACTGTATATCAAATGTTATAAATAAAAAAAACTAAAATTCCATAACTTTAATTATATGTATAATTACAACCTAATAGGCTCCATGCTCTTAGGCATGTTGTTTTTATTAATAATGCTAGCTTGCACACATCATTAAAACAACAATTATGATATTATCGGATTCATAGATGATCCATAATGCACTTCACCAGCAATGGTAGTTTAAATTTCACTTGAATAAATACATGAATCAATATAGTAGATATTCTAAACATAAATATTATTTACATGTTAAGATAAATACTGCCATTGAACATTTTTTTCCAGTTGCTGCACAACATTTTCTCAATAGGCTCTGCTTTACCTTTCCAGACGACCTAATTGTTCAGAGAGTGAATCACTGAGCTGAGAGAATCCTGTATTGAATGATTAGCTATTAAGTTGTCAGTCAGTGCTGTTTAGCAGATCTACAGCTATTATACCATAAGATCAGTTTAATATTAGCATCTGACAGAGAGGAAACATCTACTACACTATTATCCATTGGTTTTGGCAACAGTATCATCCTTGGCCTAAGCAGATTCATCAAAATCTGCAATGACATTTGTATTGAACTAAACTGAATCAAGTCCAAACCAGAATTATGTTGAACTGAATATACCTAATGTACTGTATTAGTTTTCTTTGTAAAGCTGCTTTAAAAATACGTTGATTAAATGACTATAGAAATAAAAAGGACTTTAGTTGACTTTACTACTGTTGGTTTTTGATTGGGGCTTGTTGAAGTATTCAAATTGTATTAGTCACATAGACAGTCATACAAAATGTGATATGGAGTGAAATGCTTATTAATAACATTTTATTAACATTTAATGAAAATGTTGGGTGGCGTGTTGGCGCAGTGGGTATCGCTGTTGCCTCACAGCAAAAAGGTCGCTGGTTCGAGCCATGGCTGAGTCAGTTGGCATTTTTGTGTGGAGTTTGCATGTTCTCCCCGTGTTGGCGTGGGTTTCCGGGTGCTCTGGTTTCCCCCACAAGTTCAAAGACATGCGCTATAGGTGAATTGGGTAAGCTAAATTGTTCGTAGTGTATGTGTGTGAGGTGTGTATGGGTGTGTATGAGAGTGTATGGGAGTTTCCCAGTGTTGGGTTGCAGCTGGAAGGGCATCCGCTGCGTAAAACATATGCTGGATAAGTTGGCGGTTCATTCTGCTATGGTGACCCCGGATTAATAAAGGGGACTAAGCCGAAAAGAAAATGAATGAATGAATGAAAATGTTGTAATTAAAGGGTAAGATCTCGCACAAATGAAAATGTACTCAATTTTCACTCAAGTTGTTACAAAGTGGATTATGAGTTTCTTCTGTTGAACATAAAAGAAGATATTTTGAAGAACGCTGCAAACCTGTAACCACTGACTTACATAGTCAGAAAAACAAATACTATGTAAGTCAATGGTTACAGGTTTGCAGCTTTCTTCAAAATATCTTCTTTTGTGCTCAACTGAAGAAAGAAAGTCAAACAGGTTTGTGACAAGTGAAGGGCGAGTAAACCATTTTCATTTTTGGATGAAATATCCCTTTAACTGAGCCAACAATAATTTCTTTAGGTCTACACCAGAGATGCCCAAACTAGCCTATGGTAACCTTTGATTTGGCCCGCCATCCCATCTGATAAGAGAGGGAGAATGATGGGATTGTCATTTCACATTTAATGCAACCTTTTATTTGTTTGTTTTATTGTTAAGCTACAAAAATAAATAAAACTAATTGAAATTAAACGTTTCAATTTAAATGGTGTCAATTAATTAGATTTTGTTTAAAATGTGCATACTGTCACATGGCGGATAGAGGACTTTGGTGAGAAAATCAAGGCAAAAACAGATTCTGCTTGACTGGTGTATTCAGGATTGAACTCCACTGTGTTATAAATATGATTATGGTTTTTTTTTGCAATAGTTATAATTAAAAAAGTTATAATGCATTAGGTAATACTATTCAGAGTAATTTTTCCATTTATTTTTAAATATTAGGTAATAAATTAGGAAACTACCCATGGCAACTTTAATTTTAAATAGTTTGGTGTATTTACCTTCGGCCCACGGCTATCAATGATATTTGGTTTTTGGCTCTTCATACAAAAAGGTTTGGGCACCCCTGGTCTACACAATGACTCATAGTTCTGTAGATCTGTGAAATTGTGGAAAGGATTTTCTTGTGGAATGAAAGAAACAGCGTGTTAATCTTGCTCTGGCTTGATCGGAGACATTCAGCTTTTCAGATCAGATCAACAATAGTAAAAAGTAAACGTAAGGCACAAAGATCCTGTATGGCCCCATATGCGAGGTGTTAGCGGTGAGCAAAAAGCAGCGGCCTAACATCTCACGTGCTCATATTGGCGTGCGCAGAGGTCGACTGAATGGCCGCCAGATGTATTTAGGAAGGCGAAGACACAAAGGCAACCGAGTTGAAAGATTTCAGAACTCACAGCAGCGTATGTGTGCGCACAAAAGCACGTCCTAATGAGTCACACAGTCACATCAAAGGCAAAATTACACCCGTTAAAACCCGTCTCACACTTCTGCCTAACGCAGAGAGCGCGAGAGATCTGATACCAGAACAAAAACCACACAGACAAAAGCTAGCCATGTGCTAACCATTACCATCCGCTCTTTTCTTCCCCACTCTGATGGAAGCAACATGTATAAAACAAGAGAGACATAATCTCAGCAGCGGCAGCGGGGAAAAGATTTCGACATCAAAGACAGAGCGCGCATTACTAAAATGTATGCCTTCACCCTTCTTGTGTCTTTATTGCTTTTTCAGATTTTTACATTTGTTAGATCATTCCGGGAATGAAGTGTACAGGCTACACCGCACCGAAACTGACAGCTGTTAGCAAAGCTCGCCTGGTCCTGACGCTGAAAATGGACCGAATGTGGTGCTTAGTGAGGATGTGACGACTCGCTGACAGAGCGCATGGACGAGGAGGGAATGTTCCGGCATGTCAAAATCAAGTTCGCAAAGATGTGAACTAGGCCATAAAACAGTGCTGGAGACGAATGGGAAAAACAGAGAGAGCGAGAAACAGAGAGAGAGAGAGAGAGAGAACGAGAGACCACAACTGCCTTCAGTCTGCACTTGTGGCTAAGTGACACCATGTTTGCTAGTGTGCCGCTGTTGTGTTCTTGTGTTTCAACAAAGCCAAAACAAAAACAGACAACAGGCACAGCAGTGCCCGTGTTTGTAAGTGTGGCATGAGGCCTTGTAACGCTCTGGAAGAGATAATAAGCTGCAGTCTGCAGGACCGACTTCGACAGCTCTGCATTTGATTTGGCTTCATTTTGGTCACACATCGACAGTGATGCTAAAATTCTAATTCAAAAATGTATGCATATGTTATTTTAAAATGCAACAGTAAACAGAGTTTAACTAAAGAGTACATAATAAAAAAAGAAACATTTTAGCTGGCAGACTGGGCTGAGTGCAATTGATTGATGGATTGATTTATAGATGGATAGATGGATGGATGGATTGATTATTACAATTACTACTTTAATTCTGCAAGGATGCATTCATTGATTTTAAAGTAGACATTTATAAATTCACACAATGTTTCTATTTCAAATAAATGCAATTTTCTTAACTTTTAATTCAATAAATTCTAATGAATCCTAACAAAAAAAAATAAAAAATATATATATATAATAATAATACAAATAATACTAATACTAATTTGCTGGAAATACTAATACTGAAAAATACTAATACTTAACTGATAATTGGTAAATTAACAAATAATCGGTCATCTCTGGAACAGAATATCCCTCCGCACATTAGTAGTGATGACTTCATGAATTTCTTCAGTGATAAAATAGAAGGCTTCAGACAGAAAATAGAAGATGTTAAACTTTCTGCTCCACATTATACCTCAGATTCATTAAACAGTCCACTGAATCAATATAATCTACAGTGCTTCAACAGGATAGAACAGGAAGAGCTAGATAAACTTATAAATGGTTCTAAACCAGCTACATGTATGTTAGACCCAATTCCAACTAAGTTACTGAAAGAGTTGTTACCTGTAGTAGGAGAACCTCTTCTTAATGTTATTAACTCTTCTTTATCTTTAGGCCATGTTCCAAATCCTTTCAAGCTAGCTGTTATTAAGCCTATTATTAAGAAACCACAACTGGACCCCAGCAACTTGGCTAATTATAGGCCTATTTCAAATCTTCCATTTATGTCTAAAATACTAGAAAAAGTTGTTTCTGCCCAATTATGCTCCTTTCTACAGATGAACACTGTTTTTGAAGTGTTTCAGTCAGGTTTCAGGCCTCATCACAGTACAGAAACCGCATTAGTGAAAATAACCAACGATCTACTCTTAGCTGCTGACCAAGGCTGCATCTCGTTATTAGTTTTACTGGATCTTAGTGCTGCATTTGACACCATTGACCACAATATACTTATAGATCGCTTAAACTCTACAGGTGTCCAGGGACAGGCTCTACAATGGTTTAAGTCATACTTAACTGACCGTTACCAGTTTGTTAATATAAATGGACAGCCCTCACAAACCAGGCCAGTGCAGTATGGGGTGCCTCAAGGGTCAGTTCTAGGCCCTTTGTTGTTTACAATATACATGCTACCCCTGGGAGACATTATTAGAAGACATGGGATCAGCTTCCACTGCTATGCAGATGATACCCAATTATATATTTCAACAAAACCTGATGAGACATCTGAACTGTCTAAACTAACTCAATGTATTAAAGATATTAAAGACTGGATGACCAACAATTTTCTTCTCTTAAACTCAGACAAAACAGAATTATTACTTATTGGGCCTAAATCCTGTACACAGTAGACCTCACAACTCGACCTGCAATTATACAATGGGATACAATGTTAGTATTAGCTTTACTATAAAAGATCTGGGCGTTATATTAGACAGCAATTTATCTTTTGAAAATCATATCTCCCATGTCACAAAAACCGCCTTCTTTCATCTGAGAAATATCGCTAAGTTACGAAATATGCTATCCATCTCAGATGCAGAAAAGCTAGTTCACGCTTTTATGACCTCTAGGCTGGATTACTGTAATGCTCTGTTCGCTGGTTGCCCAGCATCTTCTATTAATAAACTTCAGCTGGTACAAAATGCAGCTGCCAGAGTTCTTACCAGGTCTAGAAAATATGATCATATCACCCCAATTTTATCCTCCTTACACTGGCTGCCTGTTAAGTTCCGTATTGATTACAAAATATTGCTTCTTACCTATAAAGCTTTAAATAATCTAGCTCCTGTTTATCTAACTAACCTTCTGTCTCGTTACAATCCAACCCGCTCTTTAAGATCTCAAAACGCAGGGCTCCTGGTAGTACCTAGAATAGCAAAGTCGAGTAAAGGAGGTCGAGCCTTCTCATTTATGGCTCCTAAACTCTGGAATAGCCTTCCTGATAATGTCCGAGGCTCAGACACACTCTCTCAATTTAAAACTAGATTAAAGACTTTTCTTTTTAGTAAAGCATACACTCAATGCATCGCATAACGGTATGGTATATTAGTGTACTCGTTCCGTCTTAATACACCAGCCATTGTGTTAGAAACTCTCATATGCTTTACATTGTTGTTATATAACTGCTATCTTCATCCATAACAATCCTTCTCTTTCTGGTTTAAATACACTATGAACAGCAGCTACGCTAAATATTTTCTTTATTTTCTACTTCCACCTGGGGATACTCATCCCGAGGTCCCTACAGATTTGCAGCGCCATCGATGCGATCCTAGACCTCTGAAGAGATGATCCGAAGGTATCCTGGACCAGGCCGTATCCCGAGCTGATACCGGGGTGGCCATGGAGGAATGGAGCGCATGAGACTGATTCCTGAAAGGCTTCAGTGATGAACAAGTCTACGTTTGATCCTGTGGGCCAGCCTACCCTCCCGCTGGTGCCCTACCCTCACCTGCAGCTTACACGATGGATGTCAGCTTCTCCAGCCCGGCGACTAGACTGCAGCTCCACATAGGAAGTTTGGCCAGAGGAAATGACCATGCCTAACATAGCTTGCTTTCTCTCAAGGTTTTTTTTTTCCCTTCACTTCGTCAATTGGTGAAGGTTTTTTTTTTTTTCCTCCACTGTTGCCACTGGCCTGCTTGGATTTGTGGAGCTGCGCTTCGGTGGATTTGCTCTTCACTGTTTGAACTTTCACCAGTGGAACTTAAGCCACACTGAACTGAACTGAACTAAACTGAACTGAACTGAACTGAACTAAACTCAAAAATGTGGACTTTAATTGAACTTGTTAAGCTGCTTTGACACAATCTACATTGTAAAAAGCGCTATATAAATAAACTTGAATTGAATTGAATTGAATAATTCTAAATATTTCTTAAGCACCAAATCGGCATATCATAATGATTTTGGGAAGATCACATCCATCAAATAAATACATTCATTCATTCATTTTCATTTCGGCTTAGTCCCTTTATTAATCTGGGGTCGCCACAGCGGAATGAACCGCCAACTTATCCAGCATATGTTTTACGCAGCGGATGCCCTTCCAGCTGCAACCCATCTCTGGGAAACATCCATACACCAAATGAATACATTATATTTATAAAGCACCGTACCTCCCTCCACCATCAAAATGTGCAAATAATCAAAGTCCATGCAAAAACAAATTGGGCTTTCGTCTGCTTCACTGAGTTATTTTGGGTTGAATGGAGCCTCACTTCCTTTCTAAAGGGACGTATATGTGATGTTATGCTTTTGATAAAACATCAGTGACTTGCATTCTCTCTTTTTCCTTCTCTCAGCCTGCAGTACAGCTGCTTCAGTCTCTCAGGTTTCTGCCTTTAAACTTCTTAATCTCACAGGATGCGAATCACACCTGCGAACAGAAGGAGCAGAGGACAAATAAAGGAAAAGAGGAAGTAACACCTGCCTTTCCTTGATTTCATTTCTCTCTGTCACTCCATTTTCAAAACTCTTTCCTTTTTCTTTATGAGGTGGGATGACTTTCCTGCATGGACCGGTAGAGACGTACTCGCTCAGTCCCTCAATCTTCCTATTATTGTCTCTGCTTCAGCCACACACACAGATCACTATAGTTCACGTGTGTGAGTGCGCTTCTGTTTAACAGATTATGACCACTTCAAGGAAAGTACGTTCACTCTGCGTCCATATTTGCAGCTCTATTTGGCGTAACAGACCAAGTCATCTATTTGAATGTAGAAATCTTGAAATTAGAGCGTGAGAAACTTAACATGAACAAAATCTGCTGCTTAAAATGTTGTTTCTTATGCTCAAACTGAATAATAAAATCTTTAAAAACACCAACTTGTAGTGTGTCTAATTATTTTCCTCATCCTATAAGACATAAGGGCTGCGCTTATATTTTACAGCATGTGTACATACAGTGTACACATACCCAATAAATATTTAGTTCAGTATACACGTTTTTATTTCAGTATTTCATTTTTAAAACAGAGCAAGGACATTTTCACAGACTTACCTATTATATGTTTTATTACTAGGTTCGGCAGTGAATAGAATTTTTTTTTTTATTGATAAAATAATATAGTGTATAATATTAGTTAGTTAGTATATAATATAAAATATAATAAAGGGTCAATAATATTAGATTTTTTCAACTTTTTTCCACTAGTGTTTAATTACTAATAAACCTAACTTGCCTAGTTAAGCTAATTACGTTAAGCCTCTATCTATCAGTCAGTCAGTCAGTCAGTCAGTCAGTCAGTCAGTCAGTCAGTCTGTCAGTCTGTCAGTCAGTCTGTCTGTCTGTCTGTCTGTCTGTCGGAACCAGTATTTGACTATTAAAATGATACCCAACTCAGTGGTCTGGTGTTGTGCAATCCTGTATGTCACAAGCATCACAAGCAGGTGTGTATGTGTGTAAAATATAGAGAGCAACAGCATGATGTTTTTTTAAGAGGTCACACTTTAAAAAAATAAAAATAAATAGAAATACAGACTGTAGAGTGGAGCCAGTGTGTTGGCAGGTGAAGTTTGAAACAACCATAAGACATCAGATCATCTTGATAAAAAACACTGGTTCGTCTCCCCTTGTCTCCTACTGAGTTTAAAGTGTATCCATGTGATGCTAAACACAGAGACACATCTGGAGCCGAATGCCATGACACTGTGCGTGTGTGTGTGTGCTCTGTTGCTCAGCCCCTTATTAGAGAACGCATATAGCTTCTTTGTTCATGAATATAATTATCCCGTTTTTAACTTATGCAACAGAGCAGTAGCCAAGCCAAATCACAAACAGACCACAGCCATAAATTAAGACTTAAAAAAAAAAAAAAAAATGATTTTCACTCCCATAATGTTTGCCACTTACTTTATGCTGCAAACTGCAGTGCTATTTATTTTCTTTCCATCATGTTTCTCTCTCTTTCCTTCTTTCACCGTCGCTCTCATTTAACAATAAGTTTCCAAGCAACAAAACAAATGTGCCATATGTGGAATGGCTTTGCTCTGCGCTTTTGGTTTCACTGCTAAACACATTGAGAGTAAGTGCACTAAATGATACTGACAGTTTATGGGGATATAAAAAAGGTTAGTGTGTATGTGTGTATGCGTGTGTTAAGACAATGGCATGTGATTTTCTAACAAAGCTTTTTTGTGCATTGTTGTTTTTTTTTTTACACAATAACACAAAAAAATCAGCAAAACCCCTCACTTTAATCCACCCTATTAAATGATCCTTCCCTATTGACGTTTATTACAAAGAGAAAAGATATATCCTGTCAAATTTCTGACAGGATAGATGTGTTTTAATTCTGCTCAACAAAGGCTGTACTTCCTTCATCAGCTGAGGAAGTTCAACCTTCCAAAGGAGCTGCTGAAACAGTTCTACACTTCCATCATTGAATCAGTCCTCTGCACTTTAATAACTGTCTGGTTTAGCTCAGCTACCAAATCTGACCTCCGAAGACTATATCGAATAGTTCGGACTGCTGAGCGAATCACTGGTACAACCCTCCCTACTCTCCAAGAACTGTACTTATCCAAAGCGAGCAGAAGGGCTGCCAAAATCACTCTGGACCCCTCACACCCAGCACACTGCCTCTTTGAACTTTTACCTTCTGGTCGACGCTACAGAGCACTGTGCACCAGAACAGCCCGACACAGAAACAGTTTCTTCCCTCAGTCAATCCATCTTATGAACACTTGATGAAAGTAATTGTGAAACAAACATCACTACTTGCTATACACTTTTTAGACACATATACACTTATTTAACGACATACTTTACATGCCAATTTGCACATAACAGCTGCACATATAACGTTGTATATAGTAAAATGAATTCACTACTTACTTCTATTTTTAAAATAGATTTATTATCTGTTTTTTGTTCTGTCTCTGTAATTCTGTTGCACTGTAGAAGCTTCTGTCACAAAAGCAAATTCCTCGTATGTGTGAACATACCTGGCAATAAAGCTCTTCCTGATTCTGATGCGTTTTAATTCTGCTTACTAAATGTATTATGATTAAATATATTATTCACATCCACTTTCTGCGTCAATAAAGCTAATCAGACAACAAAAGACAAAGCAAAATCTACTGTATGCATATGCACTTATTTTATTTTTTATATTACATATTTAATTTTATCATTTAAAAACGTGGAGTAACTCTAGTCGACTCTTTGTAGAATCAACACATAAAAATGAATTTTGGAAGAATGAAAAACATCAATTGTCACCATGAACAATGTATTTAAAAATATGAATGTATGGAAAGTGCATGTACCAATATAATTCAACAGGTAATATGGCAAACACACACATTTACATGTTGTATGGTGGATTCTGATTTACTACATGTCAGATGTGGCATCAAATGGAGTTTCTCCGACTTGTTCATGTTTACTTTGACAGTCACCAGTAACGGCCAGAGATGCTGCCTGTTATTCAGAGTTGGTTGCGAGCAGATCCAATAACAAAAAACATTTGGTTTATAAAAATAGAAATAGAATCCACATACTGCCTAAAACGTTGTGGTCTGCAGAAATGAAAGAAAAACAGCTCCCATAAGCCCATTTTAACCTCGCTGTCTCTCTTTTTCTGGGAAATGCTCAGATTTAGTGCTTAACACACACAAATGTGTAAATTAGGCTTATATGTTCATACATCCGTCAAATATCATAAGGGTTCAAGCGTTTTTTATTTCTCCGCGTAACATAACAATGCTTCCTGCTCGCCACACATCTGCAGTGGATAGCAATAAGATGGCTTTAAATGCATGCCAATGCTTACCACTATGAAAAATAATAATAATAATAAAACAGACTAAAAACAGCTTCAAAACCAAACTAAAACCAGACTGAAATCAAACTTAAACACAAACCCAAGAAAATCAGCTCCCCTCCTGAGGACATGCAACCACATTCACTCACTCACTGTGCAAAATACACTAGGGTTTGCCTTTTTTCTTCTTCTTTCTCTCCATATGATAATCTCTATTTCCCAATGGTGCTCTTCCAGCAGACATATCTATATGTGTCTTCTTCATTATGACCAAATCCTCTTCAGCTTTAGTGCACTTGTCAGTGCGGAAGCAGCTGGAGAGAGGATAAAACAGCTTGAACTAACGCGAGTTCCAGCTGCTGAGGTATTATTACTAAATTAACCACACCGTGTATCTGTTAATTGCTTTCTGCGTAATGTGCTTTTCAAAAGCCCTGATGTTTTATTCTTGCTTTGCGCACTTTAAAAGGGAAAGGGATCTCACGGACCATTTTAAATGAAAGATTTCATCTCTCTCTCTCTCCTGGATGGATGACTATAAGACTCTCTGGTGAAATATAAGCGGAATGGCAGCATTAAGCACCTGTTACCGTGACTTTCAAATGAATAGTTATTATACGGGTATGAAACTGTGCATTATGTAGTCAGCACCGCTAAGCTCTAAGGTTTCCATTTTTATATTATTTATTTATTTGGTTTCTCGTCTTTTTACTTTATACTAAATGATAGCGGTGTATTTTAAACATCCTAATGCCTGTATTTAAATCCCTGAAATGCATTCTGCTGTTTATCAGTTCACACCTCAGACAAATCCTGTTTGACTGTTGTGTCATGTATAAACTAGTGTGTGTGCGTGCATGTGTGTGTGTGTCCATTGCTTCCAGGCTCCAGCAGGCTGTAATTGTTTGCCATAAAACATTAATTAGGACCAGATGAAGTGGGAAATATTTCTAGCATCTTTGTTTTATGGATAATTGGAGGTTATTTACACAAATGAATTGAGATAATAATGAGTCCCTAAACAAGACTGAGAAGACAAAGACTTGAACCGGAGACAAATAGCTGACTCGCATTAGAGAAAAACATTGCAAGATTGAAAGTTTGTGAGGTTTGAAAAATGACATTGTCTAGTTATCTTTATTAAGACATTTCATGATTTATATCTGCAGACAGAACTGCAGAAGACCATAAAAACTAAAATTTGGGAAATTTTGAATAAACCAATCAGAAGCCTGTAATTAAATTGCCACATTGAATATAAACTGAGAATAATAAACAGCTAAATGACCTTTTCCATAGTCTGCATCAATTCATGTAGTCATTCACTTAAATAGCTACCATTGGTTTTGGATATCATGTCACCAGATCAGATTTGGACAGTCACCACTTGTTTAAACCAAATTGATCTTGTTCCTTTGTCGTCCATTAGGTGGCTGACTTGTACAGCACACACTTCCTTCTCTGTGCACTGAGCATCAGTTTCTGATACAGCCCTATTACATTAAATTTAGCAATCATACTGGAGTCTGTCATAGGGCAGAGCATCAACTCACAAGAGGGGGCGAAAGAGTGAGGTTTGTCACCACAAATCAGACACACACAGACGAACATCTGAAGCAAATAAAGGGAGTCACCAGCTCAAAATGACAAGTGTATTGTAAGTTTCCTGTGGTAAGAGTAGGATAGAGACAAATGATTGCATCAATGACGTTATAAACATAATTCACCCAAAATGAAAATTCTCTTATTTTCTCATTTATGCATTATTCCACACCCACATGTAGCCTACTGTAGCTGTTATTTATTTCTGGAAAACAAAAGGCAGAATCATCACACACTTCTTTTTTTCCAGTGTGAGTATGACAAAGTATCATATCAGAAGTGTCTTTGACATATGTATTCTCTCCTGAACAATCTAAATCAATATTCACAGGCAATTTTCTCTCACACTGTTATTGTCAAACTTCACATTTGGCGCCACTAGAAGAGCTGATGATTTTTATGTGGTGTTTTATGCCGTTTCTCTCTCTCTCTCTGTGTGTGTGTGTGTGTGTGTGTGTGTGTGTGTGTACGTGTTTTTGTGACATGTCAGGACACAAACCTGTATAACGACATAGGTATGACACAGGTATTACAAAAATGGGGGTGAAATATGAGGACATTGCTGACGTCCTCATTTCTCAAAAAGCTTATAAATCACACAGAATGAGTTTATTTCAGAGAGTAAAGCTGTACACAGTCTCCTGTGACGGTTGGGTTTAGGGGTAGGGTGGGGTTAGGCCAATACAACATACGGTTTGGACAGTATAAAATGAATGGAAACCTATGTAATGTACCCACTTTTCACAAAAACAAATGTGTTTGTGTGTGTTTGTGTGTGTTTGTGTGTGTGTGTGTGTGTGTGTGTGTGTGTGTGTGTGTGTGTGTGT
>CAIGQW010053631.1:8057888-8075762 GCA_903798125.1 Danio choprae
AGAGAGAGAGAGAGAGAGAGAGAGAGAGAGAGAGAGAGAGAGAGAGAAAGTCGGGCGCCAATGCTGGTGGGTTTCTGGCCATCCCTTTGTTCTGACCCAGTCACAGTTGAACAGGTGAGTTCCACCTGAGAGGAGCGGGACAGAGGGGGAAAGGGGATCGGTGTCGGGGCTAAAGGGCCACATGACTGAGGGTAGGACCACCCAACGGACTGGCGTCTATCCTCAATCAAACATTCATTACAAACTGGGGTACCCCCCAATCTTCTCCTCTACCCCTCAAATACACAATTACCTTAAAGATGGTCTTACCGGCACTCTCCTCCTCAGCCCCCACCCGGTCTCTCGTGTTCCCAGCCGCCCCTCACTAGAAAGCATCAGCCACCCTGCTCTGAGAGATGTGGGTGGCCACCTTGTATGCTGGTCAGTCTTGTAGTTTGTCCCATGTTAAGGGCTACTTTACGTATTTGGTAGCTTTGAGGAGGGAGAAGAGAATACCTAATCTGTGAGAGACAAGAGGAACACTTAAATGTGTTGTTATTGACTAAAACTACATTTATATACGATTAATTATACTCATTCATTCATTCATTTTCATTTCGGCTTAGTCCCTTTATTAATCTGGGGTCGCCACAGCGGAATGAACCGCCAACTTATCCAGCATATGTTTTACGCAGCGGATGCCCTTCCAGCTGCAACCCATCTCTGGGAAACATCCATACACACCCATTCACACTCATACACTACGGACAATTTTAGCTTACCCAATTCACCTATAGCGCATGTCTTTGGACTTGTGGGGGAAACCGGAGCACCCGGAGGAAACCCACGCCAACACAGGGAGAACATGCAAACTCCACACAGAAACGCCAACTGACCCAGCCGAGGCTCGAACCAGCGACCAGCGATCAGCGACCTTCTTGCTGTGAGGCAAACGTGCTACCCACTGCGCCACTGTGAGGCCCTTAATTATACTCAAATATGTTTATTTAAATAATGCTCAACAGAATGTTAGAATAATATATTAGAAATGTTGGCTCAGTTAATAATGAAAATATACAGCAAAAACACGCTTTTCTTACTTGATTTTTGTCTTGTTTCAAGTCCATATATCGAAAAATTCTTTAATCAAGAAGCATTTTTTGGACAAGCAAAAATCTGTCTTAAAAAATATGCCAAAAGTGATTTGTTCCTTAAAACAAGCAAATTAATCAAGTTTTTTCTTTTGACATAAGATTTTCCTTACCCCAAAAACTCAAACATCAAAAGACAAAATGTTTTGCTTGTCTAGAAAATGCTTCTTGATTTAACAATGTTTAGATGTTTGGATTAGAAACAAGACAAGTAAGAAAAGCATTTTTTTTTGCAGTGTAAAAGAAATGTTAAAGTGCTAAAAGTATTGGGGAAAAAAATAAAAACTTAAAAACCAGCTAATAAAATGAATGACAAAAAGACATGAAATTTCCTTTACATATAAAAGCATGAAAACAGCAGGTAATATTGGTCAATTAGATACTAGCATTTGCATATATAATTCCAGTATATTCATTTATTTCTTAATTATTATGCCAGTATAGGTCCTAGCCATATAGCCCTAGAAAATAACAACTTTTCATTTTCTGTCGGATTTAGTACACAATGCAACTACAGAAGAGTTTAAATATGTGGGAAAATGATCAAAACTCTTTTTTGAATTGAGATGACAAATTTGGATTCAAGTGAGATGAATTATTTTAAGCTAGGCTAAAAGTGCCCCTGCCAGACCCGGAGATCCAAAAAAAAAAGTGATGTGTTTCTTTAACTTCTAGTTCTTTAAACATATAAAAGTGAAAAGGCCTGAACGACCCATTAGGCATCAGTAAGAGAAGCGGAGGTCCACCTGAGGAAAGATGGAGAAAGAGATCCTGTGAGGAACTGAACTTATTTTCACTTTCTGAGCGAGGGGTTGAAGTCAAGGGTCAGACGCTCTTACAGGCATACGGGCATTTAGAGCCGGAGTCGAATGGCTCGGGTTGGATCATAGACAGAGAGGCCGTTTGAAGATAAAATTTAGTCCCATTCTCTGGTGTCACTGAGGAGGAGGCATTTTAATGGCCCTGCACTGAAAATGACTGAGATGGACTTCAGACAATAGATGACTTTCAAGTCTTGCCCACTGTTATTCAAAGACAGACACCTAAATACACCTACTCCTTTCTAGCATATATACTCACCCAAACACAAACAAACAAACAAACGCACGCACGCACACACACGCACGCAGGCACACACACACACACACGCACACACACACACACACACACACACACACACACACACACACACACACACACACATCTCTGTCTTTGTTTATCTTAGGGGTCACTGTGCCACACAAGGCCCCAGCGCTAAAACACACACGGCTGCTGCCACGCTTACTAAAATTGCTCTGTGGCTGTCTGAACATCCCATAATAAAATAAACTCTGCATGTTTCAGGCCGCCTCGCTGAGGATTTAATGACTGAGGATTTCAAACTCTGGTCAAATTCGAACATGCTACAGAAAGGCAGAGCAAAAACACTCAAACATCTTAAAAAGCCTACGGATATTGGATTGGACGTCAGCAGCTTTCAAGAGCTGTTTGTGTTGGCAAACAGAGCGGCGGATATTCACGGGAGGAGAGTGTGCCATCAGACACTGCTCCACGAATAACTGCATCACAGTAAGCCGTAGGAAACTGGTGGTGAAACTCAACACATGTAATGGCAGCCACAGGCTAGTAATGCCAGCCAACGCTGCCTCTCCTCTGGAAAAGACAAATCCCACAGGTCTGCAGGGCATCTCTGATTACTTGATTTTTAGTCTGCTGTAATATCGTAGATGTTCTGAAGATATTCATTTTATATACATTTATGTTCTTAATGTCTTCCTACTTGCAAATTTATGGAAAAACTGTGTAATTTAAGGCTGCTGGGAACTTCAGATCCGTAAGGTTAGATGATGCTTTTCTAAACCCTGCAGTGATGGTACACATGTATATGTGGGTGTGAGGATAGACGCAACACTTAATCCACAGAAAAGATTGCGCCATTTTTTAAGATTTATTTATAAATAATTGTATAATGACTTAACCTCACTACTACAAGCAACTTGGCAACAATTTTGCATAGTATTACTGTAGATAACTGATGGTGTGCATGCAGTCTGTGTTTAAGAAACCTATGTTCATATACGGTATTTCCGATGTCAGTGTGCCCTCGGTTGATTACATACGTTTTCTGTACAATGACAGAAGTTGTTGCTAGGGTATGGGTTCCTGATGCAAGCTAATAAACAGGTTGTACTCCGACATACAATCATCTCCATTTTCTATAACAAACTACAATTACTGAGTAATTATCTAAACACACACATCCTGAACAGACTTGCATTTAATATCTTATCTGAGAGGCAAGACTCATATAAGGATCAACTCCCAAAAAGATCCCAAAAGTACCTCAATCAGGGTGGATGGTTATTTCTAATATATAACAGGTTTTTGTTTCATATAGTGTATATAAATGTCTAAAATGTAATTATATATATGTATTTTATTTTTTTATTTACATTTTGAAGGATATTGAATAGACTGCCCTTTTTCAACAAGTGGGAAAATTACTTAAAATAATTTACAGTTCAAAACATGCTTCAATATAATCTAAAACAACAACAACAACAATCATTTTTTGAAACTTTGGATAATATGATCATTCAGATGACTGTGAGTCTCCGCAAGTGTTTGCAATCTTTAGTGTCATTTGCATCAGATGTCAGCACGTAGCTGTTAGACGTAGCTGTGTCAGCTACGTCTAAGGCTGAGACTACCATGAACTCTTCCCCTGACCACCATTTTAGGTGAACTTTGGTACAGTCTGTACAAAACCAAACAAAAACTTTAATGCCAAAGGAACTCCTGATGTACACAAGGTGCTGATGTAAAAGCAAAAAAAGTATTTCAGTGCATTTTTAAGAGTTCGTGTCACTGCCATCACCTTTTTGATCAACTACAACACAATGCAACAAGCAACAAAGTAGTCAGTAAAATGTCTACACATCACTTGCGGAATTACTCCTCGAACTTTTGGATATCAAACTAATTCCACCATGTTGCCAATACATCCACACCCTAAGTCATATATAGTATAGCCCAGAAAAATAAGATGCGATAAACAATGGCGAATGAGGGAAAAAAAAGTTAGCAAAGAAGCACATGTGGCATGAAAACCTGTGGTCTGTTACTTCTGGAAAACATCAGTATCAGAAAGTAATAATTAAAGATACACAAACCAGAATAGGGACAGGAAGACAGAGAGAAAGAAAGACAAACATGACAGGCAGAGAAAGTTTTAAGATGAAAATCAATAAAAGACATAACACAGAGTGAAAGAGGAGGCTCTTTTTTCACTCGTGGCAGGGAGGCCACTGTCATCATGTCTCAGGAATTAGGCAGACACATGCGTTGGTGCTGCAGTAGGAGTGAGGCGCCGCTCTTGGCCTGCGGTTGGGGAACATGAAAGGGTTTGTGGGATGAGCAGGAGGGCTGGCCTGGCCCCTGGAGCGCCGCACTGCTTCTAGCCAGAGAAATTTGGCAGCGCGTCTTTTATGCAGCCCGCGGAAGGAATCCACTCCTATATTCCAGCAGGGAACCACAACTCCAAACAATCCCCTGAGAACAGGGCTTCTGACAAAACAACTCTGTCCACACACATTCGCACACACGATAAATCTTTTAACCAATACAAGTATATATACACAAATTAGCAGTCGCGCCTTCATTGCACAAATGCAGTTTCACCTGAGAAAGGAGACCTAATGAAAATCTACAAGGCTTGGAATCACTGTCTCTCTGTTTCCCGTCCTCCCTCCTTTCTTTTCTTCTCTCAAGAGGGAAAATCTCTCCAGTCTCACACACACTGGCATGCCTCACTGCTCATTTGGCCGTTATGTTCCCCTAACAAAGTTGTCTTTGTGTTTTGTTTTATTGCGGCCAATTAAATGGTTAAATTTGATATCTATCATTAAGAGGTCAGTCGGTGTGGTGAGAGGGGGCGAGAACAGAGACCAAAGCAGTGAAAAGGTCAAAGGAAAGCTTCTGTCATTACCCTTTGCTGAGAAAAAAAAAAGATGCATGTCTCAGCAAAAGCCCTTCTGATAATAGGGTGGCTATAACAATAAGTGGTGAACTAAAGAGCTTTTCAATAGAAACCTTCTGATTTTGCCATGTGTTATTGTTTGATGCTGTTCATTACATATATTTTTAGCCTCATTTTGGGAGACAGAAATATTACCAGTGTATTGTAGTATGTAACTATGTAGAAAATATGAATAAAAAAAGAATTGTAAGGAAAAAACTATTAAACAAGACATCAAAATGTTTTAGTGTCAAGAAGCCCAGAATCTATTGACGTTTCCAAAATATTTAATTGTAGTTATTTATTTTATGCATAAAAATATGGGGTAAAAACGTTTCCATTTAAAGTTGTCGGTAACACTTTACAATAAGGTTATATTAGTTGTGCGTTAATGCATTTACTAACACGAACAAACAATGAACAATACATTTGTTGAAGTATTTGTTCATATGACGATAGAAAATATAGTTGTTCATTGTTAGTTCATGTTAACTCACAGTGCATTAACTAATGTTAAGAAGCATGAATTTGGATGTGAATAATGCATTAGTAAATGTTGAACTTTGATTAATAAATGCTGTACAAGTGTTGTTCACAATTAGTTCAAGTTAGTAAATACATAAACTAAGGAAACCTTATTGTTAAGTGTGACCAAGGTTTTTTTTTCTAAAATGTTTTCTGATTCCTGTTTCAATTTAATTCTGTGTGTGTGTGTGTGTGTGTGTGTGTGCGTGTCTGTGTGTGTCTGTGTGTGTGTGTGTGCGTGTGTGTGTGTGTGTGATATCAACAAAAATCTTATTTTATTATTAATTTATTATTATTTAATTTTTTCCTTGTAGTTTAAAACGGCCTGTTAAATGAATTTTGAAGAATAAAAAATAATAACTGTGAATTGATTTGTTTAAAAAAGCAAAACGAAACAGTAATAATTTCAAATTAAATAAATATGTCCTGACAAAATGTTTCTTCTTCATTTACCCTTTTCTCTCTCAGTGGTTGAAAAGAAAGTTGATCATTGCATGTAAATGAAACAATGTGTAAATTATAATGTAAAAAATTGTCATCACTGAAGCTTTTCTTTAATTATTTTGCACACACAAGTTCCACCAGATCTCCTGGATATTCTCATTTCACCATTCTAAAAGATGAGATGAACAAGATATAAGCTCAGACTGTAGGAGGCAGCACAGACCGACAGATAAGCCACGTTCCATCAAACTCTCCACTTTCAGCTTGCTCTCCTCTCTCCCTCTCGCGCTCAAACACAAAACAAAATGAGATGATTTCAGACCAGAAGCAACTGTCCATCCCTCAGGCCCAGTGTCAACTGTGCCAAGACATGTCTCATGCAAACACGCACACATCTGTAGAGCAGATCGCAGGACGATGGCTACGGCACTGTGACATGTGGCCGGCAGAGAGAGAAAGAAACCTGGCTGCAGTCTCTCACATTCTCACTTGCCTTCTCTTCCTTTCATCTCCAGATTCCAGCATCTGTCATTTCCCCTTCTGCGCAACGAGGCCAGATTAACTTTGGCTGCTGTTGCTGTTAGTGGCCGTCATTTTGTTGTTATCCTTCACAACAAGGGCTTACAAGCAAACACACAGTCATACAGTTGCTACAGACACATCTTTCCCACAGAATCAGCAGAAAACGCCAGCCTGACGCTGCCAAACCAGCAGTCGGGAGAGAAAATGACTTCTGGTGACACTCGATTCATCCGCGCGACCGCAAAAGATATTGCGAACGGCCACCGACTTGAGTTTACATCTGCGAATGATTTTAAGGATGTCACACTATCAAACGCACAGAGGAGGGCTAGTTTAGGACAATTTATAACCCTCCACAGGTATAATTTATAGGATTCAGAGGCACCCGAGGTTTATGTTAGGCCAAAGTATATGGTCTGTAAAACATGGCTTATTCAAGGCTGTGTACAATGAAATCTGACAAGATGTTATCCTGAAAAAAAACCTCAGTCACCTCTTCAACTGTTAACAGAGAAATTTGTCCATTCTGGCACAGACTACGGTTTAATCAAAGCATGATAATGTCTCACAGAGCATGAGCAGGAGACACAGAGTATGCAGTCATGCAGTAAATTGGCCATTAGACATAAAGAGATGAGTTTAAAAAAGGAGCATGAAGACCGGCAGAGTGAGAGAGAGAAAGAAAGAAATATGCACATCATCAAACCCAAAAATACACTTCTGCGCATCTGTGTCTCTTTAAACACATTCGCTCAGCTATTTCACTTTATAATTTCATGTTTGCAATTAAAACATCCTGGCCCGTCCCTGAAGCTGACTGTAATTTACTGAAATAATGCTCTAAATCAAGCGCTTCCCCTCTGACAGACTCCTGTCTCTCTCCGGAGGAATCTGGGATTCAGAAAACCACAGTCTGCCATCCGCATGTTGTTGTCTCTCGAAAACACGTTTAATCTGCCATCGCTGACTAATTACCAGCAGCAAGGCATGCTGGGTAAAACCTCAAAATGGCTGTCTTATGTTTTCTGCGGTGCAACTGCGCAATAACGGCCTTTCTTTGCGTTTTTAATTACGGCTGATTTACGAGGCAGGGAGCTGAGGTCAGAGGCGTATAAAAAAGGGGTCGCGCTAGGTTTACAGCTTCACCGCTCTGCAAATCTGATGCAGCCAAAAAGTGTCAACAGTTTACTATGTAAATTTAGGGGGAGATAAAGGCAGCGCTATTGTATCCCAGCTTGCTTAAGGCCAAGTGCTGTTTACTGCTTAAACGCATGATTATACGCATCCCTTCACCCGCTCATCAGGTCGACGTAACCACATGTTAAGACATCTCTAATTGCTACATTCGCTGGCACAACCTTATCCTTTGCGCAAGTCAGACCGTTAGCACTGAAAAGCATGTAATTAGTCGACATTTCGTAGCACTTGTATGTGATAAACGGTGTCAGAAAACATTCAGACGGAACATTCCTGTGGTTTCTGGCTCAGAGAGATGGGCTTCGTCCATCCAGGGCTGCGATTTATGAGTTCTCAGGGTCAAGAGGAGCGACATCGTGTGATTTTCACTCGTGCAGTTGATGTTGATCGAACAATGGATGGTCTTGTGGTGTGACACGTGGCAGGATGTTTCTCTTGCTGTCTGATTAAGACAGGGCAAGGATGTTTCATCCCAGTACCAGTTGGGGTCTTTTTGCAATGACGCCGGCACTTCTGTCACCTCTCTCGTTACGGATAAACAAACATGCCTTATTCTCTGGCTGAGAGAAGTGACTAATGAGAACGTCTGGAAGCACTTTCTGCAAAGAAATAAATTGATAAGTCAGTAAATATTGTTTTGCCAGCATTTCGGGTGCAATTGCCATGTCAGTCGAAACAAAGGAAAAATAGATTATTAAAGCTTTGGACACATATTCCGCTGTTAGGAAAGCCCCAAAATTCAGCCCACAACCACCATAAAAGTTAAAAGTCAGCTAGCTAGGCCTTTTTTCTTTAATGATAAGAGAAGCATTATATGTGGTCACATATTCGAATGCCACCTGCCAATTATTGGCCCGTGGAGGGATTTTTTTTCCCCTTTAACACATACAAATGCATTGTGCGCTTTTTATTGGGGCAAGCAAAAAAAGAGAGAAAAAAAAAAAAGAGAAGTCACTAATCTGATCCTGGTTCAGTCAGAGGACGCCCACCACCAACACATCTGCGGACCAGCTGAGCGAAGCACTCCTACCCGGTCCAACTCCTCCTGCTTCAGCATATCAAAGACCCTAAGGGTGCCTTGGCACTGCTCGGATAGTTGTCCTTTTTATAAAAGACAAATAAGCCCAAACCTTGGGCCGCCATCCAAAAGCCGTCTATGACACCATGTTGAAACGAGCACTTGGCCAGCAGACATGCGATCAACATGCGTTTAAAAGCTGTGGTGGTTTCAGGACGGCAGCTCTTGTCTTCCACATTCTAATACAGTCACACATTCTTTCATTAATATGGCCCAGCGCTGTGCCGCAAAACAACATAATTTGCAAAACCACTTGATGGCTTCAAAAGGTTTTACCCAGACAGCTTTGGTCTCCCTGACAGTGGGAGAGACAGAGAGGGGGAGGACGGGGGTTATGGAAAGTGTCAGCACTAGGTGTGTGGTAGGCCTCTGCTTTTTTCTGCCTCTTGCTTGTGCTTTTTTTTCCCTGAAGGGTGTGTTTACATGTCGAGAGGGGTCAGATTGTTTGTTTGACATGGTGATATCATCATGAAAATCACGAATTACAGTGGTGTTCAATTAAGCAAAACATCACAGCGAGCTTGTTTTTCTTCCCCTCGGCCTCTCGAGTGCTTTCGCAGTTGACGTGTGCAAGTTTGAAGGGTCCTGTGAAGGCTGAAATAATCAGGCTTCAGGACAAGGGCAAGAGGCCTCATGATGATGTAGCTGCTGTGGTGATGATGATGCAGAAATTGGAAAACAATTCCGCCAGTAACGATGGATATGACTGCTGATGACCATCAGCTGCATAAAACACATATCCCCTAAATGACCTCAAAATCTCTCACTAATAAGGTGCCTTGTTCAACACGCATGATCAACACATCGCTTCCACTGAGTCAGAGTCATAGAACAACTGCATCTACTGCAAATGGAAACAAGCAGCATTTGGGTTTCAACATCAAGGCAATTAACGAACGATGGATAACCAGAAGCCACTCTCTACCCCAGGCCAAACCAAACACCACACACATGCACGCAACGCGCACACACACACCAGACCAAATACTCAATTAAACACATGCATTTTTAGCAAGGAATACAGGTAAGACTTACTGAATGCTGGCTGAAAACCTCAAACTCAGCTACGCTGAAGACCACTGACATGCTATATAACTTTTCACTATAGTTACAAACAAATAAATCATAAGTCAAGTGCAATTGGACAGAGAAGCCTTTTCATAGATCATGACTTTTTGAGGTGACTGATACAAGAGAATATGCAATATATCCTTTATATTTGGACTAACATGTTTTATTGTTTAATATCTACTAATATACTGTTTACCAAAAACATACAGTGAACATTTTTCTTTTACTAGCTGGTTTTACTGCAAATCTCAAGAATAGTAATGCCAGTCATTTAATTAACTTTTCCTACATCATTTTATTTTAAAGTAGGGTGACCAGATTTCTCAGACACACCCATTACAAAAACAAACCATGGTTTTAAAAAATGTACTGTATGATGTAAATGTACCATTTGGGACACTTATTAGCATTTGTTTCGCTACAGTTTTTTTTTTTACCATGGTTAAACTATGGTTAGTGTAGAAAAACAGTGGTTGATTTGTGGTTTCCAATTAGGGATAAACTCCAATAGCCATATTTTGGGTTTCATTTAGTAAAACCATGACTCATTTTTATAGTTTAGGATACAAGCTGTTCATACTATCTTTCCAGGAAGAAATGCTGATGCAGTGGTTAAATGAGACGTGATATATTTCAGTATGCTGTACTTTTATTTTTTTCAACATACTTGAACCTTTTCAACATACAACCTTCTTCATGGGTGACACAGTGGCTCAGTGGTAAGCACTGTCGCCTCACAGCAAGAAGGTCGCTGGTTTGAGTCCCGGAGGGGTCAGTTGGTGTGTGAAGTTTGCATGTTTTCCCCGTGTTAGCATGGGTTTCCTCTGGGTGCTCTGGTTTCCCCCACAGTCCAAAAACATGCGCTATAGGTTAATTGAATTTACTAAATTGGTCGTAGTGTATGTGTGTGAATGAGTGTGTGCAGTACTGGGTTGCAGCTGGAAGTGCATTGGCTGTGTAAAAACATATGCTGCATAAGTTGGCGGTTCATTTTGCTGTGGCGACCCCTGATGAATAAAGGGACTAAACCGAAGAAAAAAGGAGTCCACTTAAAGAAGTGAATAAAAATTTGTGAATTCAAGCACTTACTGCTCCGGAAAGGATGCTGTCTTGTTTGATACAAAGCTATGCTTTGCTGGTTGATGAATACCTCAGACAAATTAGATTTCTTGGTCAGACCCTGCTATAGTTATTTAACACTTAGTGAGACTCTCTGTTAGTAATGAAACAAAACATTTTGATTTATGTCATGTATTCAAGTGTTATTTTAATTATTACATAATCATTTTACTTAAAAACTTGCACCCATAGGATTCTGCTGTGGATGTCATCTTGTAGTCAGATATGGAAAAATAATTCTGCCCATGAATTCATCCTCTAGTCTCATTTGCATGCAGATAATTTTACAGAACATATTATCACTTTTCTTTTTAGTCCTGCATGATTTAAATGACATAATGCTCAATGATAAGTACTATCAAAAAGAAAATATAGAGATCTACCTAATTTGCATTTTATCTTTCATTATTGATCAGTATGTTACAATAGACTATCTTTAGATTTGTTCTGCATAAGAGTGCGAAATTATAGTGGGAGAGAAATCTTTTACATTAATCTTTTATATTTATTATAGTTTTTTTAGCAATTCACCTAACAGATGCTAAGTGAACCTAAAACATTAGTTTTAAATTAAATCAATTAAATGAGGTCTGCTAATAATACTTGAGGCTATAATTGCTTGAGAGCTTTCCACCTTTTTTTTTCTTTTATATATTTATCCAGCTTAGCTCAAAATCATTGACTCTCATATAAGCTATCATGTCACAAGCCTGTGCTATTTAAAACCACTAATAATTAATTAAATGTGTAGTTTTTGTGTTGTACCTCTCCACTTTTGCCCTCTGCAGCTTGGTAATAGCTTGCGCATAGTGCATCATGGGAAAATTGCACACTGGAGTCCATAGAAGTCCTCGTAAAAATAAACCAAAACATTTGGGTTCAAAGAGTTTGCTTTTAATATTCATTTATCTCTTAATTATTCCATTATTGTTCTTCAGCTTTCATTCCGAAGAGACTTTGATCTGAGGAGATTGAACAGAGACTGAGATTTAAAATATTTTGTAGAAGCTGCCAAGACAAAGAGATCAAGCAGAAGGATGGCATTTGTTGATTTGCTGCGATGTGCCCTTAGTTTCCCTTTGAAAACAATGTTTAGTAGGAAAGGCAGATGACTTCAACCTACTGTGGTAATGCATGAATAAAAAGGCAGCCATTCCAGAGCAACCGCTGTAGAGGCTTAACCTTCACCATTAGTACATACGAAGCACAGAGACACAGCAAAGATGTGTGTGCTTCTGTATATAGAATTTTTATAATGTCTTTCAGCCTGACATTGGGTATGAGCTTTTAAACAGGGCTCTTTTGTATGTCAAACCTCACATTTTAATGGATTTCCTATAAAACCGTTCACCGATTATGGTATTCAAATCACAGCTCCAGCAAAACTGCCCCCTCTGATGGCGTCTGGAAGCGATCCTAGTCAAGGAGGTACACCACATCTAACACCAGGCTGCACGCTCTTCCTTCAGCAGCCATCAGGCTTTTTCCTGTGCTGCGTGTCTGATCATTTATAGGGGGCTTAATCAACATGTATTTAGTGCATGTATTTTGTGAATCATTTTTATAGGCCCGGGTTGCCTGATTCTGTGTACGTAAGCCAACGGTTGTACCAGATCTGAACATGGATCCAACAAAAAGGGCCACCGTGACATTCAAAGACGGGGTTGTTAACCCTTATTTCACAAACTATTACAAGGTGCAGTAAATCAGAGACTAATAATGTTTGTAGAGCTTTAGCCATTCAGAAAAAGGTACAAGATCTCACAGAAGCTGCACCATATTTACCCCTAAAGGGTGCCTTTTAGTATACTGAAGGTAGATTTAGATACTTTAAAAAGGGTTTTTCTATTTTTACTTCTTAATAATATTTGGTCCTCTGAACAGTGCCTAAAAAGAGGCTACACTTCATTTTTGGTGGTCACTTTAGATGCTCTGATGACTATTTAAGCAACTACACCTGAACTAAGGGTGTATATTCGCACCAGAAAAGCCATTTAGTTCAGTTGCTTTGGCCCATTTCAGACATATTGTTGACTTTTTTTTGTTTGTTTGTTTGGTGCAGTTCGCAAGTGAACAAGAAATTGTAAACAAAACCACAAAGTCATCTGATTATTGGACAACAATGCTTAAGTAGGGAAAAGCAAGAACTGCAAAAACACACCAAGGTGTTTGTGGCGCAATTGTTATTATTCTTCTGATTTTGTTTTATCAGTTACAAATCCAGATGAGGCAATGTCATCTATGTTCATACTATGCAGCTGGTCTCTTCTGAGCTCCAGGTCAAACTGTGACTTAATTTCAAATGGCTAGCAAATGCATCGAACAGAAAATTTTCCACTTTGTATTCACACCTGCCCAAAAGATCCACACCAAAGCAAGAATCTAATCTGAGTTATATTCAGTCGAACCAAACAAGACAGGTGTAAATACACCCGAACTCTCTTCATATTATTATTATAATAATGTTGGGTTAGGGTTACTATTATAAATTAATATGTACTTGCAAAGTTAGACTATAGCATTTCTGGTCATTATATTCAGTGCTCAGCATATATGAGTACACCCCCCAGAAATCTCTAATTTAAATGAATATTTTCTATAGGATGCTTTACAGTATTATATTTGTGCATATACATTAGTTTAGTCAGTACTGAAGCCAAATCTGGAGCTAATCTGTCAAAATAATTTACAATAACGGTTCAATGTTAGGGGTTGTTAGGGAAAAATATTAAATAACATTTTCAAAAATAGCAAAAATCAAGAGAAACAAAAAATATATAACATTTTGTTGAAATGTTGTAGTTTGTAATTTATTTTTGCAATATTTTGCATGAGTTTAAATGTATTATCTTTCCATTTCTAAAGGTGTTCTGTGACTAAAATACTATTTTAATAAATATATCTGTTTAATACATCGGTTTTGTTCAAATGCACCAATATATATTGCCCATATTCACTGAGAAATGGAATATTCATTTTCAAAATGGGGTGAACTCATATATACTGAGCACTGTATGTAGTCTGTTAGGAGACCATCAAATGGGGTTACTGGAAATAACAAGCTGAAAATAATTATTGTCATAATTGAATCAACATCATGTTCCATAACCCAAACAATAACTATAACACAGCTCTTTAGTGTTTTTGTTTTTACTTGCAACACTTGGACATGGGCAGATTGATCAAAATTAACTGGAAAAAATGTCCATGTCAAAGCAGGTGTCTCAGAGGACATTTGCCAAGGACCAGTGGTACAAGATGCTTACAAGCCAAAGTGACCTTTCCAGAAGGCTTTCTTTAGCTAGCTGTTTAAAACACATGATTTTTGTTTTGGCCTGGCTTTGTTTGAAATGATGTTGAATCAATTCATTTTTTAATATATCTTGAAGGATGTTGGGCCTTAAAGCCGGGACACACCAAGCCAACAGCTGGCCATTGGGCTTCATCGGGCCAGTCAGCGTCAGTCCGGCTTGTTAGTTTGGCGTTTTCCAGACATTGCCTCTCATCTGGTTAACGTCGGAGCTCAATGGCCCGATTCAGCATGTAGAATCAGCTTTGGCTGAAGACAGCAGTCTTACTGGATATTCAGCAACTAATCAGAGCACGAGTGTGACGCAGTGAAGTGACATGAAAATCAAGTCAAAAAGGAACACAAAGAGGCCGGCTGTAATTTCTCAAATATTTGCAAACGATATGGATTATTAGATTACCAGAAATATTTGCAAATAACAATTACTGCAATATTGATACTAAATGTTGCTTTGCACGTGTACTGTACATCATAATTTCTGGTTTCCTGTTGTGAATAAGAAAACAGACTACTGCCACCCATGGATGAGGCAAGACATGTCTTCTCATATAGGTGCTGAACACGCACTCGTTTCTTATGGTTTTCGTCCATTTGGTATGTTCATAAGCAACTTTATGATTCAAACAGAATCAGATATTAGCTGACTTGGGCCAACAACACAGTTGGGTTTTGTCTGTGCTAGTTGCTTGATGTCAGCTTGGTCTGTCCTTTAGGTGTAGAAACAATTTTCATGAAATTTACTAGTGATCTCTTAAACATTTAAAACGTGGCAAGTTGCAAATTGAATTAAACTGAAACAAAAAATAAATAGTATTTTATTATAAAGGCAATAATCTTTATTATCTTTGAAAATGAGTTTTTACAGTGCACAGGAATTTACCCCTTATTAGCCTATAGATACATCCCTCCATTATTAATGTTTTGTACCCAGACTTTCCAGTGCCACAGGCCACCCTCTGACATCCAAGAGCTTTAAAGGTGGGCCAAATAAACAAGAATATGAAAATAAAACTGAGAACAGGAGAAAAGAAAAATCCCATCGAGAGGCAGGAATGCATAAAGTCAGCAAGAAAAGAAAATCTCTTTTGAAAAGGGTGCATAATCATTCTGAGCGCTCCAGTGTGGAACCTAAATAATACAGTACAGGTTTTGATATAACTATTACTGCCTGGGAAGAGTGCTTTGAAGTTAATTGAAACCACTGGGCAGCAATCTCCTTTATAGCACTGACAAATAACAGTTTCCTACAGCTTATCATTGAAGGTTAGGGCACGGTGAGGCGCATGCCTGTTCCATATGCCCACTCAATACAAATAAAACTCAAAGGCCTCTCTTTTCTCTCAGGCACACCATGGAAGACACTGAGAAAATGCTAACGGACAGGATGTGGGAAGGACGAAATTGGTCTTTAGCAATAGTGAACAACAGCCTCAGCGTCTGACCCCCATTACTGTGTTTTTACCACCTCTTTAGAATAAGCCACATCACAACCCGACAGCGCTACATTAAAGTATAGGTGGCCCTATGTGTTCAAAAGGAAATCTATTATTATTCAAAGGAGAGACTGCTTTTACTTACAAGCTGTTTTCCAAACCACGTAGGATGCTGTGGTTTTAATATATGAGCGGAGCACAACGGTCACTGAATTTGTCTTTAATGTTCCTTATTGTTTTTCTGGCACAAGGCTCTTTTTCACCTTTGATTTTAGCCCCGTGCTTTCTCTTTCTTTTTATGCATGATTATTATATTTGCGGGGGTAAAACACAGGCCCGTCGGAGGGTCATCCGCTGTCGATGCACTGCAAAATAACACATAACATCCCCCATGGTGAAAAGTGAGAACAGAGAATTGGCCAGACAAAAGACAAGGAGGATTTGATGAGCTGCAGGAGTTCAAAGTTTTCCGTCTCACTTTTTTTTTTCCCTTGAACCCGAGCGTGTACCACATCTGATAGCCTGCTACCCCACAACCTGTGTTTAAGTTGCTGATCACGTATTAAAAGCGTTCTTGAACACGAGGAGATGAATGACTGGACGTGGAGCCGACTGAAGACACAAGCTGCCTCACTAAAGTCCCGCTGGTGAGACTTGACTGACAGATGTAATATAGGAAGAATGGTTTAACACGCACACACCAAAGCAACATTAATTGAATGAGTGGATGTGAAGCATAAACAGACATGAACTTTGTTTCCTAAAAAAAGCTATGACAGAATAATAATTTCCTTTCCATTAGCTTACAAAAGAATCCCCCGTAGACACATGTGCTTATACTCTTATATCCATATGGAGCCACTTTTGCTCAAGGTATTTTTCAAACACATATTTCCCTCCAAAGCTTAAAGAGAAGGGCGGAAATGTAGGTTATAAATAGGAATCAAAAGAGCCCTCGTGTTTATTGCAACAAGATGACAGAGATACTGAAATGTTTGAAAGTATGAGCGCTTTGAGCTTTTTACAAGACAGGTGAAGAGAACACATGTGTTCAATCTGCGTACCAGGCTCGCCTCGGTCAGCCCTATCATAAAAGAAGAGGGATTACAAAGAAGTCTAATGAAGACACTGATCAAAGTCTGTAATGCTAATACATAGCAGGTGTTTTGAAACCTTTTAATACCCCCCTGGCCCTCCGCGTGGCTCGCGCTTGTATATCTTTCACAGAGCCGGTCCTTTTGTCCTCGGCTGAAACTGGGAACCAGCGGAGCACTTTTCAACACCGCTTCACATGCATTTTGAGATATCTGTTGACCTTAGACGCTCAGAGGGGGTTATGTCCATGTCATACACAAATGCTGCTACATATTCTATTACAGCTCAAAGTGGTGTTTTTGGAAAATAGAGGGGCCCTTCTGTCTTCAGCTGTACAGCACCTGGGCAAAAGCTGGAGAAGAGGTTGTAGGAGACCTGGCAAGACTGACTTTTTGGAATATGCTCAAAGCATGGTGACTATTTTTGTAGGAGCTGCAAAGCTCTGTTTCTGATTTCCATTTACTGAAGGCAAGGCTAAACCTCAGGAGAGTAGAAACAGTGGCTTAGCTGCTCTGTTTCAACTCAGCTATATTATTTCACCTAATTACGGTGTAATCTTTTCTTATTAATTTACACTCTGATGTTAATTAGCCCATTGTCCAAAAAAACTGCACCCACCAGCAATCACTGGGTCACATTCGAAAAATCATCATAATTATATCTGATTGCAGGAGGTCTATGTGCTTTAATTTGGTCTTTAAATTAAAACATGCATTTTGGCTAAATCTGATTCATATGTTAAATTTAAATTAACTTTTAAAAAAAATATATCAAGTATTGAAAACCCAAATATATGCAAACACACAAATATATAACAACATAATAATATATGTTAAAGTACACGGACATGTACAAACAGATTTATCATATTACAGAAATGTCTCTGAAAATGGTCTTCTGTAATTATTTGCATATATTTATATATATATATA